>CAVNZG010000115.1:0-58962 GCA_963693315.1 Diogma glabrata
GTTTGAATCAGTGACTTAGGTGTAATCTTTAGTTCTAATCTATCCGTTTCTGATCATATAGATATGGTTACGGTAATCTTTAGTTCTAATCTATCCGTTTCTGATCATATAGATATGGTTACGGCAAAGGCTTTAAAAATGCTCGGATTTCTCATAAGAACATGTAAAGCGTTTAATAATATACAGGCTATACTGAGTTTATATAAATCACTTGTACGACCTGTTTTGGAGTACTCATCTGTTGTGTGGTCCCCTGTGTACACTACTTTTTCTACTAGTATTGAAAGAGTTCAGAGGAAATTTATGAGGTATCTGTGTTATAGGAGACTGTTGAACTGTGAAAATAGTATATTTAATTATGAACTTTCTTGTCAGATGGTAAATCTTAATTCACTCAATCTTCGTAGGATCATAAGTGAGCTGAAGTTTGTATATAAATGCTGTAATGGTCTTATTGATTCATCATCATGTATTGAGAGTCTCAATTTTTATGTTCCTTCTTTTATGTCTAGAAGTAGTCACACCTTTAAAATATCTCGTTGTCGTACTAATGTTGGTTTACATCAGCCTTCTAACCGGATTATGGTCAGCTGGAATCAATTCATCATCAATTTTGGACAAGATTTTGATCTTAATAGCTCATCCATCAACCAATTCTATAATATTCTTGATAAATTTAAAGAACATTCCTTCTGAATATTTGTTTTTTTGAATGGGAATAAATGATATTATATAAATAATTAATACTTAATTTTTCTGATTTAAATATTAGCTTTTATTTTTTCTTCTTTTAATTTTCTTTTTAAATTTTTTTGTCCTATTTGTTCATTTTTTGTATTTTAATTATTAGTAATTTTTTTTTTTTGTAACTAGAGATTAAGAACGTTTTAAATCTTTTGTATTTTAACCGAGATGCATGTTTTTGAGCTTTATTGCTTGTTTTGTATTTTTGTATATATAGATATATATATATATATATATATATATATATATATATATATATATATATATATATATATATATATATATATATATATATACATATATATATATATATATATATATATATATATATATATATATATATATATATATATATATATATATATATATATATATATATATATATATATATATATATATATATATATATATATATATATATATATATATATATATATATATATATATATATATATATATATATATATATATATATATATATATATATATATATATATATATATATATATATATATATATTAGGGTGGCACTTATTTGTATGGGTGATTTTTAGGTAGATTTCATATAAAAATCTACCTATTGCAATGGGCTTCATCTCGGAATTTCGGAAAAATTTTTGTGCCAAACGACTATATATGATAAGCGGAGACGAAAAAATAAAAAAAAAAAAAATTATATATATATATATATATATATATATATATATATATATATATATATATATATATATATATATATATATATATATATATATATATATATATATATATATTTATATATATATATATATATATATATATATATATATATATATATATATATATATATATATATATATATATATATATATATATATATATATATATATATATATATATATATATTATATATATATATATATATATATATATATATATATATATATATATATATATATATATATATATATATATTAGGGTGGCACTTATTTGTATGGGTGATTTTTTTTTTTGTATTTTGGCATGGCGCCGGCCGGAATTTTGTTCCTTTGGGTAATTTAAGGATACTGACAAAGTTTCACCACTCTATTACAGTTTTAACACGTGGCGACTTTGATTCTTAAGCACGCTTACATACAAATTTTTTTGTAATTTTCACATAGTCGAGTCTGTATTAAAAATAAAACCGTATAATAGTGTCTAAAGTATCATTTAATGTTTAAAAACAGGAACCTATTTTATAATGTTAACAAAATTATAAAGGCCTTTTCAAATCCTGCAATGTAGCAGATTTCGGATATTTCTTACGGTAGTCTTGAACGGTCTGAAAATGATAATAAAATTAATTCTCATTCTATATACGCTTAAATTATCTTAAATTATTGCTTATTGTTTACCTTTAACGAAAATTGTTTTTGATCTTCATCTTTAGTTATTTTATCGTTGAACTCTTCATTAATTTTATGCATCGTTCTGCTGGATCGTTGACTACCTTTAAACAACTTACAATTTTTTGCGCTTCTTTGTATTCACTTAAGTTACTCCATGTGCATGGATGTGATTTTAAAAATGTTGTGAAAATATTAAACCTTTTTAAAAAACATCTAGTGACGCAGCGTCGTACTTTGTCTTTAAATATGGAGTGGTAAAAACAAATGTTCAAATTAATTTTTAATTCTCTAGACTTTGATCTAGAAGTACTCCGACGGTTATCACGAGATTTAGAGCGCTACCTATGACCAGCATTTACTATCGAGTGAATTTCACTCAGCATTTGCGTTTTAAAATTATTAAGAATTTCATTAATGTTTCGATTTTTTTTATGTTGAGAAGCACTTTGATGAAACCGGTTTGAGTTAGTTGATTGTGCAGAAGTAGAACTAGTTCTTTGCAAAAATTTGTCTCTGTGACAACGTTTCCATAAGATTGTCGGCACGTTCTGCCAACAACGTTAATGGCAAATCGTTTTCGAGAGACGATAAAACAAGTTGGATGCTTTCAGGAAGACGTGCCATCCAAAGTTGTTTGATAATGCCATCGTTCATATCAGCACCGTTAATTCGGAATTCAGCTAGCAACTGTGTAGGTTTTCATCACCTAATACTAATTTATGCAAAATATTATTAATTTTGACTTATCGCTGTCGCCCAAAATTTTAATTACCTCCGTCTTAAAGGTAGTATAAGGAGTATCACCTATCTCTTTAAAGAGCAACGGTGCCAATTTGTTGCAATCTTGAATCAATTGCACTTAATGCATGTGAATATTTGGTCATTTTCAACCTAACATTCGAACTAAAAAATTTTAGTTCCAACATCCTGAACTAAACAATTGCGTTTTGGTCAAACAAATTTTGCTGAGCTTTAAATTTAACAAAATTAATATTGCTCACTGTAGCTACATCTGGTTCAGTTGTTGGAGGTTGTGAGCAAGGTGGTGGCATCTGCCGTTGTGCCATGAACTGTTGATGGGCAAACTGCTGCAAGCAGTTTCCTTGGATAATATCAGCTAACTGCTGATGAGTCATTAACATGGGTGCTTCATTAACACCCAATGCATTCACAGGTGAGGTAGGACGCGAGGGAGAATTGTTTGGGGAAGCCATATTTTTAAAATTAAAACAAAAATAAAATAAACCAACCGCAATAATCACAAAACAAACGATTTTAATAAAACAAAAATTTCAGAAAAAATATGAGATAATCCAGATACTGCTAGAGGCGATGAAAATTGCTGGGATGAATTTTGGTATTCAATAAATTTATCCAATGAAGCTCCCAAATTTTAAATTATACATTTTAAATTATACACTGTTTGCCATTGGCACTTGGCGTAAGTTTTCAAATAAGATAATGTCAATCTCTTGTTACTTTACGCAAATAACTTATTTAATAAGTTTAATAGAAAAATTAAAGAAAACAAACATTTCTTATAATTTTACTGTTACTCTATATATATTTCAGCTTGTTAGGCCATCTTCTGGAGTAATCTGGATTACTCCAGAAGATGGCCTAACAAGTTGATATATATAGAGTAACAGTAAAATTATAAAAAACTTTTGTTTTCTTTAATTTTTCTATTAAACTTATTAAATAAGTTATTTGCGTACAGTAACAAGAGATTGACATCATGTTATATGAATAGTGTCTTTCGATTTAACATTGCGTCACACCTATTGACAAACACTTTTAAATTAT
Source organism: Diogma glabrata (assembly GCA_963693315.1). Lineage (NCBI taxonomy): Eukaryota > Metazoa > Arthropoda > Insecta > Diptera > Cylindrotomidae > Diogma > Diogma glabrata. The sequence continues at coordinate 3,920 of CAVNZG010000115.1, forward strand.
ATAGGGACGGACAGGTTGCACGAGACTCAACTTGTTCTAGCACGTATACTACAAAGGGCCATAGGCCATGTCACAGTGACGGACCCTTTACTTATTTTGTTCGAGTTTTCCAATTTTTAAGTTGATAAGAAATATTTGTTTTGAAATTTCTGAACTTTGAGCTAAAGTCGCCACGTGATAAAATTGTTCAATTGAGCCCAAACTTCAGATTCTAGTTACACATGTATAAAGGAACAACATTTTGACCGGCGCCCTTCAAAAATGCAAAATAAGAAAATAAGTGCCACCCTAATATATATATATATTAACATATATACTACTAACATATATATATTTATATATATATATATATATATATATATATATATATATATATATATATATATATATATATATATCTATATATATACACGATATGAGATATAACAAAAACGACCGGCACTCTCACGGTCGCATTTGTTGAGGGAGATCAAAAAAATTTGCTGTAAATATGTGTTCTATTAATATCTCGGACAAGTTCGTGAATCAGCAAAATCCGACATCTGGTTAAGGAACTAGAGCCTTTTTTCTAAAAAAAATTGATTTTTTAAAACCGTTATAACGACCGTTTGGATACTAATATTTTTAAAAAAATAACAGATTTAAAATATTTAGAATCTTTTTTATCAATTTGGTTTAAAAATAGACCTCTGCAGTTAGAGGTTCCTGAGTGAGCGGCTCCATAAAAAAACTTTGCAAAAAAAAATTTTTTTTGAAACAACCGGCACTCTCACGGTCGCATTTGTAAGGCCAGATCAAAAAACCATTTCTAAAAATGTACGTTTTATTAATATCTTGGACGAGTTCGTAAATCAGCCAAATCCGACGACACATGGTTAAGAAACTAGAGGCTTTATACTAGAAAAAAACTCTGTTTTTTAGATCCGTTTGAACGGCCGTTTAGATTCTAATATTTTTAAAAACTTCATAAATTTAGAATTTTTAAAACCTTTTGAATCAGCTTCTTTAAAAAAAAGACCTCTGCAGTTGGAGGTTTCTGAGTGAGCGGCTCCAGCAAAAAAGCTTGTAAAACACCAAATGCGTTTGAATCAACCGGCACTCTCACGGACGCATTTGTGGAGCCAGATCAAAATACCTTCCTTAAACATGTGTGTTTTATTAATATCTTGGACAAGATCATAAATCAGAAAAATCTGACACATGGTTAAATAACTAGGGGCTTTATACTAGAAAAAAAATTCGTTTTTTTAATCCGTTATAACGGCCGTTTGGATACTAATATTTTTAAAAACTTCATAAATTTAGAATCTGTGGAAACATTTCAATCCGTTTCTTATAAATATAAACCTCTGCAGTTAGAGGTTTTTGACTTGTTGGCTTCAACAAAAAAGTTTGCAACAATCCATAACTACAATTTCCAAAAACCTTATAACAGTCAATGAAAAGAAAATAAAAAGGTTTGAATAGAAGAAATTAATTTTTTTTCTTAGAAATAAGCTATTTTGATATTTTGCAGTAATTGGACGACATATGATATAGCGTAGGCTTGTGTCATAAATTGTCACACACATGTTCTGTGGTAGATTTGATATTTTTTTGTTGCAAAATTGGATAGATATAGTTTTGCTTATATGTAGCTAATTTTCTTTTTAAAATTTGTTCGATATCTGTTTTAAATTAGTTTGTGTTGTTTAAACTAATCTGATACATCAGATTCTACTGGCACAAAAAACTGTCTGATCTCGAAATCTACCTATTTCTAGCGGATATACGTGCCGCTTGGACTTTTTTTTTTTTGTATTTTGGCATGGCGCCAGCCGGAATTTTGTTCCTTTGGGTAATTTAAAGATACTGACAAAGTTTCACCACTCTTTTACAATTTTAACACGTGGCGACTTTGATTCCACGCTTACAACAAATTTTTTTTTTTTTTCAAATAAACATAAAGAAAAAAATAATATTGTAGTACAAGATAACAACAAGTTATATGATAATAAAGAAGATGTTTGCAATTTATTAAATAGTCACTTTGTAAACTACGTTGAGCAAATTATTCCTGGCAGTAATAACGTACCCATAACTCTCAGCTCTCACTTGCCCTCAAATGACAAAAGTCCTATTTGCAACCTCACCACAAGCGAGGAAATCATACAAATAATTGATAATTTGAATAGCAAATCTGCTACGGGTTATGACTCCATTTCCACTAAATTTATTATCAAATTTAAAAACATTTTATCTGATAAACTAAGTTGTCTCATAAACCAATCGCTAATTAACGGATCGTTCCCTAACGAATTAAAAATAGCTGAAGTGATACCAATTTATAAAGGTGGATCGAAGTTGTCTGTTAGCAACTACAGACCTATATCTATTCTTACTACTTTTTCCAAGATATACGAATCTGCCATCTATAATAGATTGGCTGACTATTGCAAATCAATTAAATTAATTCATCATAATCAATTTGGATTTTCTGAAAATTCGAATACTTTAGCTGCAGCTTCACAAATTGTAGGGGAAATCAAATCATATCTCGATAGAAACTTTTTGACTTCCTGTGTCTTCATTGACTTGCAGAAAGCTTTCGATGCGGTATGCCATTATTTATTAAAGGAAAGGATAATGCGCCTAAATATTAACTTGAACATGAAAAAAATATTAATTTCATACCTTGAAAATAGGAAACAGTGGGTTAAAATAGATGACGTTACCAGCAGTGAGCTAACTGTAAGATTTGGTGTTCCACAGGGATCTCTGTTAGGTCCCCTATTGTTTAATATATATGTCAATGACATTTTCAGTGTACCCTTACATGGTACAATTGTGATGTACGCTGATGATATGGTGTTATTATACAAATCTACTAGTGAGGCTGAATTGATGTCCATTATGCAAGAAGATCTGCTGAGTATTAATAAGTGGGTATCTGAAAACCATCTTAAAATAAATGAAACAAAAACTACATATATGATTTTTGAAACAAAAAACAAAAAATTAAATCTAAATAATTTCGTGATCCAGCTTAATAATAACGCTATCAAACGTACAAACGTAGTCAAATACTTGGGTCTCCAGATTGATGACAAACTGAATTGGGAATATCATATAAAATATGTTAAAAGTAAAATTAAAAGTATTTGCTATATCTTAAAAAAGTCTTCAAATGTGCTACCCATTAAAGTAAATTACATGATCTTCAATGCTTATATAATGAACGTAGTGAGGTACCTTCTACCTATTTGGGGTACAGCTAGTAGTGACCGAATTATTGGTGTCAAACGTTTGATATCTAAAGCTATTCGAATAATTAATCAATTGCCTTTTGACTATCCAACCAAAAAGTTATACACAAACATACTATCGATCGAGCCACTTATCAAATATGAGTGTGTTATCTTTGTATTCAAAGTAAAACACAAACTTATTAGAAATAATATTGTTCTAAGGGAAGTAAGTGAGATCCATTCATATCCTACAAGACAAAGTAATCATTATTATGTGGACTTCTTTCGCACTTGTGGTGGTCAAGCAAACATCTTGTATAAAGGAATAAATCTCTTTAATAATTTACCGGAATCTTTAAAAGCAATCTACAAAATTTCTACTTTTAAAAAGTACTTAACTGAATATCTCTTAAAAAACTAGATAAAATGCAAACAGCTCTTTATGAATCTTTATGAATTTTTATGAATTTTTGTAAATATAAATTGAATGTTATGTTAAATATTAAAATAATAAATACCAAATCAATGTAATTCTTAATACTAATTAAACAAATTAATAAATACACGAATCTTGCCCACAGACATTACTTGTCTTTGCAAGCTATTGCGATTAGAATTAATTTTAAAATTTTTTATTAAAATTGTAATTAATTTTGATCTTAAAATAAAGAAAAAAAAAAATAAACAAATTTTTTTGTAATTTTCACATAGTCGAGTCTGTATTTAAAACAAAACCGTATAATAGTTTCTAAAGTATCATTTAATGTTTAAAAACAGGAACCTATTTTATAATGTTAACAAAATTATAAAGGCCTTTTCAAATCCTGCAATGTAGCAGATTTCGGATATTTCTTACGGTAGTCTTGAAAGGTCTGAAAATGCAAGAAATAAAATTAATTCTCATTCTATATATGCTTAAATTATCTTAAATTATTGCTTATTGTTTACCTTTAACAAAAATTGTTTTTGATCTTCATCTTTAGTTATTTTATCGTTGAACTCTTCCATTAATTTTATGCATCGGTCTGCTAGATCGTTGACTACCTTTAAACAACTTACAATTTTTTGCGCTTCTTTGTATTCACTTAAGTTACTCCATGTGCATGGATGTGATTTTAAAAATGTTGTGAAAACATTAAACCTTTTTAAAAAACATCCAGTGACGCAGCGTTGTGCTTTGTCTTTATATATGGAGTGGTAAAAACAAATGTCCGAATTAATTTTTAATTCTCTAGACTTTGATCTAGAAGTACTCCGACGGTTATCACGAGATTTAGAGCGCGACCTATGACCAGCATTTACTATCAAGTGAATTTCACTCATCATTTGCGTTTTAAAATTATTAAGAATTTCATTAATGTTTCGATTTTTTTTAAGTTGATGAAACCGGTTTGAGTTAGTTGATTGTGCAGAAGTAAAAGTAGTTCATTGCGAAAATTTGTCTCTGTGACAACGTTTCCATAAGATTGTCGGCACGTTCTGCCAACAACGTTAATGGCAAATCGTTTTCGAGAGACGATAAAACAAGTTGGATGCCTATAGGAAGACGTGCCATCCAAAGTTGTTTGATAATGCCATCGTTCATATCAGCACCGTTAATTCGGAATTCAGCTAGCAACTGTGTAGGTTTTTCATCACCTAATACTAATTTATGCAAAATATTATTAATTTTTGCCTTATCGCTGTCGCCCAAAATTTTCACTACCTCCGTCTTAAAGGTAGTATAAGGAGTATCACCTATCTCTTTAAAGAGCAACGGTGCCAATTTGTTGTGCAATCGTGAACCAATTGCACTTAATACATGTGAATATTTGGTCATTTTCGACCTAACATTCGAACTAAAAAATTTTAGTTCCAACATAACTAAACAATTGCGTTTTGGTCAAACAAATTTTGCGGAGCTTTAAATTTAACAAAATTAATATTGCTCACTGTAGCTACATCTGGTTCAGTTGTTGGAGGTTGTGAGCAACGTGGTGGCATCTGCCGCTGTGCCATGAACTGTTGATGGGCAAACTGCTGCAAGTTTCCTTGGATAATATCAGCTAGCTGCTGATGAGTCATTAACATGGGTGCTTCATTACCACCCAAGGCATTCACAGGTGAGGCAGGACGCGAGGGAGAATTGTTTGGGGAAGCCATATTTTTAAAATTAAAACAAAAATAAAAGAAACCAACCGCAATAATCACAAAACAAAACAAACGATTTTAATAAAACAAAAATTTCAGAACAAATATGAGATAATCCAGATACTGCTAGAGGCGATAAGAATTGCTGGGGTGAATTTTGGTATTCAATAAATTTATCCAATGAAGCTCCCAAATTTTAAATTATACATTTTAAATTATACACTGTTTGCCGTTGGCACTTGGCGCAAGTTTTCAAATAAGATAATGTCAATCTCTTGTTACTTTACGCAAATAACTTATTTAATAAGTTTAATAGAAAAATTAAAGAAAACAAAATTTTTTTATAATTTTACTGTTACTCTATATATATTTCAGCTTGTAAGGCCATCTTCTGGAGTAATCTGGATTGCTGTATGGGACTGTACCGGAAGTGTGTCAAAAAAATCGTCAAGTGTGTCAAAATGAGGAAATTTGCATATTTTTTGCTTAAAAAACGTTCATTTTAAGTGATTACGAGTAGGAACATTGAGTTTGGAGAAATCTTGATAGTCTGGGTTGGTATGTGAGATCAAAAACTAGATTATTGCATTATAAGTTTGTCAAAAAAATGTTGTCAAGTGTGTCAAAAGAAAGATTTTTATTTATTTTTTTACCCAATTTTTTGGAAAAAAAAATAAAATTGTTTGAAATGAAATTTTATTATTATTATTGAGAATTATGGCATTATAAGTTTGTAACTTATAATGCCATATTTTTTTATAATTTTACTGTTACTCTATATATATTTCAGCTTGTAAGGCCATCTTCTGGAGTAATCTGGATTGCTCCAGAAGATGGCCTAACAAGCTGATATATATATATATATATATATATATATATATATATATATATATATATATATATATATATATATATATAGAGTAACAGTAAAATTATAAAAAAATTTTGTTTTCTTTAATTTTTCTATTAAACTTATTAATTAAGTTATTTGCGTAAGAGATTGAGATTATGTTATATGTTATATGAATATGGAAAATTATAGTTAATAAGGAAAATTATAAAAATGGCGATTTTTAGATTCAGATTTTTTTGTTATGTTAAATATCAAATATTTTATTATTAAATGAACTTTTTAAAAAGCAATTTCAGTCAAGTTCAGCAAAATTTTACGACATTTTGACTCGACCCTTTTTAATTTGGTTTATTTTTAGTTTATAGATAGCCTTTGATAAATGAAAAATACGGCTTCAAGTAGAATTTTTTTAAATATAGACCAAAATAAACCAAATTAAAAAGGGTCGAGTCAAAATGTCGCAAAATTTTGCTGAACTTGACTGAAATTGCTTTTTAAAAAGTTCATTTAATAATTAAATATTTGATATTTAACATAAAAAAAAAATCTGAATCTAAAAATCGCCATTTTTATAATTTTCCTTCAGAACAAAAAAACTGATTCCCGACAGTCATATGCACAACGAATTTTATCTCTAAAACAAAAAATGACGCTAGTCCTTAACTTTCACAAGTTGTTAGATATAAAATAAGCTTCAATTTAGTTAAAAAAAAAAAAAAAAAGGCTATGCCATCTTTTTTTCAATTACACCATTTTTTTCTTATGTTACACCGTTAAAAATTATTTCAAAAAATTAACAATGTACATTTTTAAAAACTTTGTTCTAATACCTATTCAACGACATATCATTTATGAAAATCGATTCAGTAGTTTTTCTACAATCGCTCGTCAAATGCACTCACATCACAAAATAACAAAAATTGAGGGGCACCCTGTGAAGACCCCTGGTCGAAAAAAAAAATTCTAAGAGAACTTGTATTTTTTATTTATCAAAGACTATCTATAAACAAAAAATAATCAAAATTAAAAGGGGTCAAGTCAAAACGTTGTTGAATCTTCGTGAAATTGCTCATATATATATATATATATATATATATATATATATATATATATATATATATATATATATATATATATATATATATATATATATATATATATATATATATATATATATATATATATATATATATATATATATATATATATATATATATATATATATATATATATATATATATATATATATATATATATATATATATATATATATATATATATATATATATATATATATATATATATATATATATATATATATATATATATATATATATATATATATATATATATATTGTAATAAACTTCGTCCAAGGCCCATATAAAATAATCAAACAAATTAATGATGTCATCTACCGCATACAAAAGGGACCCCGTACCAAGATGAAAGTGATACATCTGCAAAGGTTGGCACCGTACCAAGGTAACAGCACCAATGCGATATCTGATATTGTTCGGGACGAACAAAACTAAATGGAGGGCAATGTAATAAACTTCGTCCAGAATGGGTTAATTTTATTTACTCATTCATGAATTAAACGTTAACTCCTTTTTCAATCTTTTACTTGTATTGCAAATTGTATTGCATAAATTAATGTAAATTAAATTTGTTATACAAATGTTTACATTAATGAATTAAAAGGAGTTACCTAATACATTTTGCATAAATTAAATTTGAGTTCGCTAATACAAATGCAAGTTTGAATGAAAACAGGTGTGGCCTATTCAAAATGTACAGACTACGTAGTATTGATTTCTAGTGGATTATAGAAGTTTCGATTTATTTATTTTTCGATATAAATAAGCAAACAAAAATATCAGTTTAGGCAGTTTTACTTTTGCAATTAAAAGTGTTTATAAATATTCGCAAGTTTAAGGAATAATCGGTGGTATCTGAGCCTGGGTACTAATAGAGAAAGAATCTGAACTTAGTGGAATAGTAAATACAGATTTTACCATTCCGAATATTATTGATTCAAATTGTGGAAAAGCGGTGAAGTTTAGTGTACATAAATTGGAGACCCTGGAATTTATTGTAAGGAAAAACGGAAGCTGCTGTAATTTGATGACAAATAAAGTTTGAGATTCTGTTAACTAAAGATCTGTCTTTTACTGTCGTGTTTGTTCAATAATCTAAAAGAACCAACGAAGAGTCGTTACAATATATATATGGAAGTCGGTTAAAAATGAAAATTAAAAGATGTGTTATGAATTGTTTTGATTTTAATAAGAGGAAGTTGCGTTGACAGACAACGGAACGTAATAATATGTTGTGGAAGTCGGTTAAAAATGAAAATTAAAAGATGTGTTATGAATTGTTTTGATTTTAATAAGAGGAAGTTGCGTTGACAGACAACGGAACGTAATAATATGTTGTGGCACAGCTATATAAAGTTAAATAATTCTTAATATTGTGGTCTGTTGGAAGCGATCAATACTTAAACGATTTTCCATATAATGTATCGCAATTTGAATTATGGATATGTAATTGGAACCTATTCTGGAATTTTAAAATTTGAAGTTGAGGCTGGGTTTTTTTCAGACCATGCATTAACGTCGGAACAAGCAGATCCAGCTGTTCAGTTCCAACAATTTATTATTTATATATCGCCCAAATAAACGACAAGAAGTGTGGCGTTTTGTTATTTTACATGGTCCATGCTAATTGGTTTCATTTTGGGATACAATCTTGTTGTTCAACTATTAGATGGAATACCGTTAGAAATGGTACATGGTTCTTTATCGAACAGGATTTATAGTAAACGTTTCAACCGGATCAACATTCAAACAACAAATTAATATAAGAGCAATTTCACGAAGATTCAACAACGTTTTGACTTGACACCTTTTAGTTTTGATTATTTTTTGTTTATAGATAGTCTTTCATAAATCAAAAATACAGGTTCTCTTAGAATTTTTTTTTTTGGCCAGGGGTCTTCACAGGGTGTCCCTCAGTTTTTGTTATTTTGTGATGTGAGTCCATTTTGACGAGCGATTGTAGAAAAACTACTCAATCGATTTTCATAAATGATATGTCGTTGAATAGGTATTAGAACAAAGTTTTTAAAAATGTACACTGTTAATTTTTTAGTAATTTTTAACGGTGTTTCATAAGAAAAAAACGGTGTAACATAAGAAAAGATGGCGCTACACCATTTACTACACCATTTTTTTTTTAAACTAAATTGAAGCTTGTTTTACATCTAACTTCTTGTGAAAGTTTAGGACACGCATTATTTTTTGTTTTAAACATAAAATTCGTTGTGCATATGACTGTCGGGAATCAGTTTTTTTTGTTCTGAAGGAAAATAATAAAAATGGCGTTATAAGCTAAGAGATTTTTTTTATGTTAAATATCAAATATTTTATTATTAGATGATCTTTTTAAAATATTATAAAAATTATATATGTAGTACAATAAATAAAATAAATGCAATTGTTAAAAATGATTTACTTATTTTACAAACAGAAGTTTTTTTGAATAGGAAAACACTTCTGCAATTATTTTCTGGCATAAAAAAATGAAATGTTTATTTATTACTTTTAGTAATCACTTGTCACTCTTATAAAAAATACTTTGACAGTCTTGACTGCAAACAAAAAAGCCGTATAAATAACTAAATCTATTTAGGAACTTTTGACTGGAGAAGTATTATGTTCGTACTATGTTATTATGGAATCATAAAGTAAAAGATTTTATTTTAACATTAAATTACAAATATTTTATTATTGAATAAACTTTTTAAAGTATCTTAAAATTATATATGTAGGTTAAAGAAAATAAATATAGTTATTAAAAATTATTTACTTATTTTACATTCAAAAGTTTCTTTTGAGTTGGAAAACATTTTTGCATTTATTGTCTTAGTATTTAATGGGACAAAAGAATGAAATTTTTGAGTTCCACTTATAGTAATCGCATTTTTATATCGATTTTGTAATTTTTCTTTTGTTAATTGATATTCATTTTTATCGGCGTATCCAAAGTTCATGGTAGATTCCCATTTTAAAGCCCATTCGAAAAGTTTTTTTGGTATATCAATAATATCTCTGCTCCACATACTATAACGGTGTGCAGCACGCTTCAGTGTACAACCAATCTCATCAATCAAGGTCCCTTTCCATGGCTGGTTCTAAGCCATGGAAGGTCATTCAGCATCAACCTTAAAGTCTTTTTTATGGTGGTTTATTTTTGTATTGAGAAGGAGCACCGTCGGTCTTATAAAATTATTTTCCTAATATTAGAATTTATATGCGTTCTGATGAATTCAATAAGTTATGTAATGAAAATAATGAAAAGATGGACTGTAGTACTGATGTGATATCCTAAATGAGTATAAAACTTTGGTGCTGTATATATTCACTTGCGGCACTTATAAAATAAATGACAAATGGATGAATAGTAGCTTGTGAATTATTATAATGATAACCTTGAACCGAATCCTGAATTATGAAGGCGTAGTTCTCAGAAAAATCCCCTTGAACGAAGCACTCTCCAGGTTCTAATTTTTTTTTTTCTTTCCTCAATGAATGTAGATTGCTGTTTTGCAATAAAGTTGTGTGGTATCAAAATTTGTAAACGGTAAACAAATTTTTTCATAAATTCTTCTACAGTTTCTATTAAAGTATCCAAATTGCATCGATCAGTGGTACTCCATTGTTGATATTTGACTTAAAGGGTTCCTTTAACGACAAAATCATTTAGTAATTTTTCTTCCAGTTGTTGAATTTTTCTAAACATTCATAGCACTTCAAAGTATGACAATATTTTGTTAATTCTTAGATTCTTATATATATATATATATATATATATATATATATATATATATATATATATATATATATATATATATATATATATATATATATATATATATATATATATATATATATATATATATATATATATATATATATATATATATATATATATATATATATATATATATCTGTAGGTGGGAGGTAAACTACACCAAGTCACATTTTTAAAATTTTACAGGAAAGGCAAAAAACTTTTTGAAAATGCACTATGGTCTATGGACTTGGTGTCATTAAAAATTATTCTATCTCGAAAACTACACTAGTTAGGACTCAGTGCTATTAACCTCTCGGTAGAGAACAAAATCCTGATTCTAACACAGTATAAAAAAACGTATTTTGAAAAAATTGGACTTGGTGAGTGACGAAGATTTTAATAATTTTGTTAGAAATAATATTGGAATTACTGATGCTAAATGTTATAGAATTAATCAAAACATTAAAAATGGTGAAACTCCAAATTATATATGTATCTTATAAGATTAGTGTACCTGAATCAATGTTTTCCACTGCTATGAATGCTGGATCGTGGTCGGAAGGACTGCTTATAAAAGAATTTGATAATAAGCAAAAAAATTTTCACAACACACGATACCTGCCTCGTGTGACGTAAATGTTGCTTGCGATGGTACTAAATCAATTTACAATAACTTTATATATTTTCAAAATGTTCGCGGCATCTCCTCGAAATCAACTGAATTTTTACGATTTGTGTGCTCAACAATGTATCCAGTATATGTTATTATTGAAACCAATTTAAACCCGTCTATTAATAATGCTGAATATTTTCCTGGTGAATACAATGTTTTTAGATGTGATCGGTCGGAAGCAAATAGCTCCAAGTCAAAAGGAGGCGGTTTACTTATTGCTGTGCATTCCTCAATAAGTAGTTCATTAATTGCTACAGATTTATCAGTACAACCAGTGGCGGATTACCATAGAGGCGGAAGAGGCGGCCGCCTCGGGCCCCACATCCACAGGGGCCCCCTCGCTACAAATAGTATTGATATTTTATAGGTATTCAATTATCAGATGACTGCGTTCATTCAACCAAAGTTTTTAAACCTAAAGATTTTTTTAATATTATCCCACATGTAAAAGTGTTAGGTTGTCAATTTGTATTACTTTTTTTCATGTATGTATTTATTTTAATAATTCTAATTTGATAGTTTTATAATTTTTTAATGTACAAATTCGTTTCCCAATTTGTAAAGTAAAAAAACATTTTGTTTTGAAAAGTTCCACTGTTACGAATGAATATTAATACTAAAACTTTATTTGCAATGGGCTGTTATTATATTGTAACGACTCTTCGTTGGTTCTTTTTGATTATTGAACAAATATCACAGTAAAAAGACGGATCTTTGGTTAACAGAATCTCAAACTTTATTTGTCAACAAATTACAGCAGCTTCCGTTTGTCCTTACAATAAATTCCAGGGTCTCCAATTTATGTACGATAAACTTCACCGCTTTTCCACAATTTGAATCAAAATACTCGGAATCGTAAAATCTGTATTTACTTTTCCACTAAGTTCAGATTCTTTCACTATTAGTACCCAGGCTCAAGTACCACCGATTATTCCTTATACTTTCGAATATTTATAAACACTTTTAATTGCAAAAGTAAAACTGACTATCTGATATTTTTGTTTGCTTATTTATATCGAGAAATAAATAAATCGAAACTTCTATAATCCACTAGAAATCAATACTACGTAGTCTGTACATCTTGAATAGGCCACACCTGTTTTCATTCATACTTGCATTTGTATTAGCGAACTCAAATTTAATTTATGCAAAATGTATTAGGTAACTCCTTTTAATTCATTAATGTAAACATTTGTATAACAAATTTAATTTACATTAATTTATGCAATACAATTTGCAATACAAGTAAAAGATTGAAAAAGGAGTTAACTTTTAATTCATGAATGAGTAAATAAAATTAACCCATTCTGGACGAAGTTTATTACATTGCCCTCCATTTAGTTTTGTTCGTCCCGAACAATATCAGATATCGCATTGGTGCTGTTACCTTGGTACGGTGCAAACCTTTGCAGATGTATCACTTTCATCTTGGTACGGGGTCCCTTTTGTATGCGGTAGATGACATCATTAATTCGTTTGATTATTTTATATGGGCCTTCCCAATCTGGCTGCAGCTTGGGTGATCTTCCCTTAGTTCTTCTGGGGTTGTATAGCCATACCAATTCTCCTTCTTGAAAACCGCCACTATTTGCATTTATGTCGTACCTGGTTTTCATTTTGTCACTGGCAATCTTAATGTGGTCTCGAACCTGCTGATGGATTTTATTCATCTTCTCCCTTAGTTGTCCCACATAATCTGTTTTCGTGGATACCAGACCTCCAGGGATGCCGAACTCGATGTCACTAGGAAGATGTAGTTCTCTTCCGAACATGATATTCGCTGGCGTTTCACTTGTCGTATCGTGCACTGCGCTACGATAGGCCATCAAGAATAACGGAAGATCCTTGTCCCAATTTCTTTGGTTGGCTTCTACTACCTTTGACAAATGTTCTTCCATGGTTCGGTTGAATCGTTCTACCATGCCATCCGACTGCGGGTTCATAGGTGTAGTTCATGTTTTTCTAATGTCGAGTGTTCTGCACAGCTCTTCCATCAATTGAGATTCGAAATTCCTTCCCTGGTCCATATGCAACTTGAGCGGTGTTCCATATCTGCAAATCCATTCATTGACTAATGTTTCAGCGACCGTAACTGCTTCCTGGTTCGGTATTGCATAAGCTTCCGGCCATTTTGTAAAGTAATCAATGACCACCATGATGTATTTGTTACCTTTTGTAGTTTCCGGAAATGGCCCCGCGATGTCTATAGCAATTCTCTCCATTGGGGCGCCCACATTGTACTGTTGCATCTCTCCTCGAGTTCTAGTCTTTGGTCCTTTGCTCGCCGCACAAGTATCACATCGCCGACACCATTGCTCTACATCGGCTCGATACCTTACCCAATAAAACCTCTCCCTTACTTTAGCCAGGGTTTTATTGACTCCCAGGTGTCCTCCAGAAATACTTCCATGCAGCTTTCCCAGTACCTCTTCTACTCGACTTGATGGCAATACCAGCTGCTCCAACACTTTCTTTCCATCAGCAGACTCCCATTTTCTTTTTAGTATCCCGTTGTCCATCAAAAGTGAGTCCCATTGCGCCCAGTAGCATTTCACCTCCGTACCTAAAGGTGCTACCTCTTTGCACTCCGGTCGCCTTCCCTCGGTTTTCCATTTCAATATCGGTGCCATAGCTGGATCCTTTTGCTGCTCTCTTTTCATTGCCTCGGTACAGCAATCGTCAGGAGTTTGGAACTTAATTTGCTTCACTGTCATTGCTTGACTTCTCTCAGTCCTGCTACATGACTTGCGCTCCTCAATACAGGGTTTTCTTGAACGATCGTCAGCGTTACAATGTATCCCTTTCTTACGGTGTTCAACGTGGAAATCTCCTGCCTTTTTGACATTTGCCTCCTTTCTCTTAGTCCTGCTATATGACTTGCGCTCCTCAACACAGGGTCTTCTTGAAAGATCTTCAGCGCTACAATGTATCCTTCTTTTCCGGTGCTCAACGCGGCAATCTCCTTCCTTTTTGACATCCACTTGCTTGTTTGAAAGGTTCATCAACCGGCCTGGAACCACTCCTTCTTTTGCTGCTACTAGTGCTTTGCATTCCCGTCTGATGTGCCCTAACTGCCCGCAATTCCAGCATCTTACTCCGCTAGATCTTCTTCGTTGATTTCGTTCAGGCTTATCTTCCAACTTTTTGACATGCATGATCACTTCATCAAGCGCTGCTTTTAGTGGCTCTTCAGGAACTTCCATCTTACGTACTCTATCTAAGGCAAGCGCTCTTTTTCCAGCTTCCATTTGTAGGGCCAATGCTAAGACTTCCGTAGGTAGTTTCTTCCCGCTTAGATACAACTGGTTTCTCATTTGCACATCTCGAAGAGCATTGATGAATGTATCAGTTGCCAGTTCGTCTCGGTGTTCAGCGTTATAGCTCGGGTATGACAGATTAACCAGTCTGACAATGTCTGACTCTAACTCTTGCAAAGTTTCACTGACTCCCTGTTTTCGTGTCTTGAGCTGCATGCGATGGAGAGCTTGCATATGACTTTCCCCATATCTTACTTCTAAGGCCTCCATAATCTTGCTGTAATCACGCTCTGTCGCTGATAGTGTCTGCAAAATTTCAGCAGCAGGTCCCTTCAATGCTAATATAAGCGCATTTGCTTTTTGCTGGTGATCAACCCCAGTTGTTGCTATCTCAAATTGCATCTTAAATATCTGATACGAAGTAGATCCATCAAATGCGGGTGTTTTTACTCTAGCTGGGGCTGAAGTAGTTGATGGATTGATCATGTTAACTGACTTTCCTTGTGCTATTTCTTGGCGTAACTCACTCGAAAGATTGCGTAGTTTTTCTTCATGTTCTTCGGTAACTTTCCGCAGCTCCCTTTCCATGTGGTTGATTTTAACCTCCGCACTGGATATACGTGATTCGATTACTTCACGTAGTTGTTGTTGATCTAATTTTTGTTCCGCAGCCAGTTTTTCTTGTCGGGCCATCAGATCAGCAAGTTGTTGTTGTTGCTCTACTTTTTGTTCTGCTGCCAGTTTCTCTTGTCGGGCCATCAGATTGTTTCCTTGTTTGGTCATCATATCAGCAAATTGTTGTTGTTGGTTTTTTCCTTGTTTGGCCATCATATCAGCAAATTGTTGTTGCTGCTGTGCCATCATTTCTTTCATCAACACCATCATCGGATCAATTGCTGGGGCATTCTGGACCGTAACTTCCTCTGGCTCTACTTCTATGACCTCTGTGTTTTGGCCTGCTTCTTCTAAAACTTTACGCAGCCGGAATGCAAGTTCTGCCATCGTTCCATAGATTGGAGCATTCCTTTTCTTCAACTCATCCTTCAGCTGGGTCTGGCTGAGATCACTAGTATTTACTGTCTTGACCATTGTTCCAATAATCCCACTTCTGACACCACTGTAACGACTCTTCGTTGGTTCTTTTCGATTATTGAGCAAATACGACAGTAAAAAGACGGATCTTTGGTTAACAGAATCTCAAACTTTATTTGTCAACAAATTACAGCAGCTTCCGTTTGTCCTTACAATAAATTCCAGGGTCTCCAATTTATGTACGATAAACTTCACCGCTTTTCCACAATTTGAATCAAAATACTCGGAATCGTAAAATCTGTATTTACTCTTCCACTAAGCTCAGATTCTTTCACTATTAGTACCCAGGCTCAAGTACCACCGATTATTCCTTATACTTTCGAATATTTATAAACACTTTTAATTGCAAAAGTAAAACTGACTATCTGATATTTTTGTTTGCTTATTTATATCGAAAAATAAATAAATCGAAACTTCTATAATCCACTAGAAATCAATACTACGTAGTCTGTACATCTTGAATGGGCCACACCTGTTTTCATTCATACTTGCATTTGTATTAGCGAACTCAAATTTAATTTATGCAAAATGTATTAGGTAACTCCTTTTAATTCATTAATGTAAACATTTGTATAACAAATTTAATTTACATTAATTTATGCAATACAATTTGCAATACAAGTAAAAGATTGAAAAAGGAGTTAACTTTTAATTCATGAATGAGTAAATAAAATTAACCCATTCTGGACGAAGTTTATTACAATATCAATCGCAAAGTTATTGATAAAAACAAAATCCAGATAAGTATTTTTTGGATATTTGAAGTATATTTGAGTTTTATGTTTTCATCAATGATTTTGGATTTCTTTTAAGACCTACAATTTAGTGAAAGCATTAAACTGAAAACCTCAATTTTAAGCATATAATTGTACATATTTTAGATTAATTTCATATATAACTAAATAAATGAAAACTTTTTAACGTGTAGAATTGAAATCTTTTATTGTATGCTTAAAATCCATGTATTTTTTATACAATACATGCTAAATTCATCATTTGGATTAACGTTTGAAAAGGGTTTCCATATGATATGATTGACATAGTATAGGTGTTTTAGCTATAGTTGTATATTTCGTTTTATCAACGTTGATTGGAAAAAAGATTGTCTAAAAAATTTGTTTGAAAAATTTGAAAAAAAGATTGTTTGTAACTGGACGTATTGATACTCAAATAGCTCGTGAAATTGAAGAACAACAAAAATACTGGCGGGAAGTTTGAAAAAGAGTTGCAGCTACAGTAAAGCTATTAGCTACTTTGGGTTTAGCATTTCGTGGTCATCTAGAAGATATTGAGTCGAACAGAAAATGAAATTTTATGACAAGCATTGAGTACCTATCCCAATTTGATGATTTTCTTAAAAATCATTTGGAGAGGTACAGCCATTCAGAAAAAGGTAATGTAAGTTATTTATCACATACCACATGCGATGAATTTATTAATTTGATGGGAACTGAAGTAAAAGAATACCTAATTCAAGAAATTCAGGACTCTTTATATTATTCAATTATTGTTGATTCTACGCCAGACGTGAACCACATATAACGATACCTTTCCCGCAGCGCTATATTATTTTTTTTTAGTTGTGGGACGGGCCTTCAATTAAAATGTTGCACAAAATAACTCTCCTTGATTTTTGTTTAACTGCCTCAACAAACAAACACTAAACACTAATTTGACGATTAAAGAAAAAAACAAAAACAATTACATTATCAATTCACAATTTATTTTAAATCACTACTAAACAATCTTCTTTTTAAAATTCTTTTTATACAAAAATTATTATTTAATTTTATAGTGACTGTCACAAAGAAAACAAAAAAAAATTAAATAAATAAATTATATAGGAATACCTAAATCTATGGTGGCGTTTGTTCTTCCAAGTTCTTCCAAAACCATTCGCAAACTTCATCACTGATTTAAAAATCTTGTTTAGTAGAGTATATCCTGCATTGGATGAGAATTTCAAAATGTATGTTGTTCAAAAAAATATGCTTCCGCAATATAGTTATAACTTAGCGATGACAGATGCAACAACGTTAGATGGTATTGTACGGCTTTGTAAAAGGATGGATGAAGTCAAACTTCTAGCAGATCGACGTCAGTGCATGACGCAATTTCCAACATCTTCGATGGTAGAACCGTCATATTCACGAAACATGAGTGGACAAGATCAATATAGAAGACCAATACGATATCCAGCCGTAAATTGTGTAGACCCAAGTTATGGTAGGCAATACGAAGAATGCGAAACCGAGAAGCCCATATCACTCCACAATAGTATTCCTGACATTCACGAAGAACCATATAGTCAAGTCAAGTATTTCACCAATTCTAAGGAAACTCAACAACATTTACACTTCAGAAATGAAGAGCCAGCTGACCATTGCATATGTTCTTTTGGACATCATGGAAGGAGAGAGTCCAGAAATATAAATCAAAGAAGTTTCGAACTAAAAGATGAAACCGAACAACTAGGAAGAAAACTGCAGTTCTGGAATTGCCAAGAGCTAGGGCACTCCCACCGGAACTGCCAAAAATCTCAAACCAGAATTTTTTGTTACATCTGTGGCAATCCAGGATTAACGGCGAAAGATTGTAGACAGCATTTAAATTTTCAGTCACGTAGAGCAGAAACTTTTACTCATCCAGCACATAACCAACAGTACTGTGGAAAAAACGATGAATCGGGAAACGAATCAATGGGAGAACGAAAAAGAGATGCCACCGATCTTCCAGTAAATACAAGGCATCAGATACACCCGAAATCGCTAAACCAAACACCATAGGAAGTTCAGAACTAAATATTATGTCATCTATTTTAGATTTACAGAAAGATCGTAGACCTTATTTAAAAGGGGAGATCTTAGGATATGAGTTAAAAGGGTTAATGGACTCGGGTGCTAGTTGCACCATTCTCGGACTTGGTGGTTTGGAATTCTTAAAAAAACTTAATTTAACAGGTCAACCAAATTCGTCAGCCATTAAAACAGTAAATGGAACTGTTCATTCAGTTTTTAGTGTCGTAGATATCCCATACAAAGCACTGAATATGATAAAGATAGTACCAACATACGTCATTCCATCACTTCCCAAAACTCTTATTTTAGGTATAGATTTCTGGGAACATTTTGGCATTAAACGCAAGTTCTGTGAAATAATGTTGGATTGCAATGTTGTAGATCATCCAGAGAACAAAAACCGAACCACTTTAGATCCAATACAATGTAAATACCTGGAAGCTACAATTCAAAAGTTCAAGACAACAAAGGAAGGTGAGCTAGGGTGTACAAATTTATTTACGCATGTGATTGACACAGGAAATGCAAAACCGATAGTAAAACGACCATATCCATTATCACCCTATTTGCAGAAGGAAGTTGATGCAGAACTCGACCGAATACTCAGTTTAGGTGTGATAGAAGCAACTCAAAGCGAATGGGCCAATCCACTTGTTTGCGTCCGAAAAGCAACAGGAAAAGTTAGGCTTTGTCTCGACGCGCGTGCTCTTAATCAAGTTACCGTCAAGGATGCTTACCCGCTTCCTCACATTGGAGGAATATTAGGACAAATAAGATCTTCAAAGTACATGTCAGCATTAGATCTATCAGACGCGTTCTGGCAGGTTCCACTACATCCATTGTCACGTCCGAAAACAGCTTTTATTGTTCCAGGTAGGGGGCATTTTATGTTTAAGCGCATGCCATTTGGGTTATGCAATAGTGCACAGTCTATGTGTCGAGTACTAGAAAAGTGTTTGGGACACGACCTTGTGTGGGTGTTCGGCGGTACCTCTAATGTGTTAGAGCTACCGGCTACTCCAACTGTGGGGGTTCGGATGACCGTCTGAGTCAATGGTGGGTTTCTGGTGCGGCCCTGCTAGGTTTTCAGAGCTACCTGCTTGCTACTTCGTCGTCCGAAACCTGAAAATTTAATAACCTTGAAGTTTACTCACTCTTGTGGTCCCCGCTTACTGCTGGTATTTCTCTTGAATGCTGAATTGAAAAGAACTTTACTTCACGTTCACTAGGTAAGTTTATTGATCACTATGTTTCTTGGTTTGTATATTTTTACAAATTTAGTTATTTAATTTTATGGTACAAAGAATAAAAATGATTTTTTGTAGAATCTTTACTCAGATTCTTTTTGTAAATAATTTTTAATTTGGCACTTTTATAACTTTAATTGATTCAATTTATGATTCAAAGAATTGAATTGATACTTTGTAGAATCTATACTCAGATTCTTTTTGGAAATAATTTTAATTTAGCACTTTTACAACTTTAATTGATTCAATTTATGATTCAAAGAATTTAAATGATATTTTGTAGAATCTCTACTCAGATTCTGTTTGGAAATAATTTTAATTTAGCACTTTTACAACTTTAATTGATTCAATTTATGATTCAAAGAATTTAAATGATATTTTGTAGAATCTCTACTCAGATTCTGTTTGGAAATAATTTTAAGTTAGCACTTTTACAACTTTAATTGATTCAATTTATGATTCAAAGAATTTAAATGATATTTTGTAGAATCTCTACTCAGATTCTGTTTGGAAGCACTTTTACAAATTTAATTGATTCAATTTATGATTCAAAGAATTTAAATGATATTTTGTAGAATCTCTACTCAGATTCTGTTTGGAAGCACTTTTACAAATTTAATTGAACACTTATCACTGACTCTAGTACTTTTACTTTATGGTTGGGAAAGGGTTTCCCTGAATTCAACACTATTTCACTCTTGTTTAGGCTTTCGTAGCCTTTCTTAACACGTACCGGCGCGTGTCGGTTTTAAATTAGACTCTCTTGAATGTTGGAAATTTTCTTCTATATATAGTAAATTTCTAACATTCAAATAACTTTAAAATAAATGGAATGCATTGTTTCAGCATTTTGTAATTAATTTTTATAGAAAAACTTGGAATTCAATATGTTTGATTTCCGTTAGAACAACAATGTTTGGATAATTTTCGTTAAAATTGGTCGATTTTAGTTATTTTGTTTGTGAAATTTTTGTCATATAAACTATTTTTATGAGAATTAATTTTGTATTTTAATTATTAAAAAGGAAATGAAATTTAAGTTGATTGTTTTTGTTGGAATTCTTTAGTTGGCGTGTGCTAGGGAAAATTTTTATGTTTTTTGTTATAATGGTTTTCAATTAAAAATATTTGGTTTGAGAATTTTATATGAACTGAGATTTGTTTGCTTAAATGAAATATTGATTTAGATTATGAGATGTGCAGCTGGATCTAATTAAAATTTGTTTAGTCTGGTTTGGATTATTGATTTTGAGGATTATAATCGAACATTGTTAATTAAAGTTTGTTTAGTCTAGGGAGATTTTAATTGGATTTGGTTACTTTGTAGTAAATTCTAGTTTAGGCTTTGTTTATGTTAATTTGGGTTGTGCGGGTTTAAATATTGATTGGTTTTGAGAATTATGATTGAAAGTCGTTACTTACATTGTAGTAAGTGTTAATTAAAGTTTGTTTAGTCTAGGGAGATTTGTTTGGGTTTGAATGTTAATTGATTTTGGTGATTATAATCGAACATTGTTAATGAAAGTTTGTTTAGTCTAGGGTGATTTTAATTGAGTTTGGTTACTTTGTAGTAACGTTGATTTAGATTGGTTTAACTTGTTTGTATAGAATTGGATGCCGTTTGTTTGGCGTTCGTCGTGGATATGTAGTGGGTTGGGGAGATCCACTACATATATGTCCCTCCGCGCGATGAAAAAAAATGGGAAGGTACTTTTCATTTTTTTTCGTTATGGGGTTATGTTAATGCTATCCGTTTTTTTGTTTGTGTTCATTTTTTCTTGTCTGTATAAGCTAAGTGCCCTTATTTTAATATTATTATTGATTTAATTAGTTTTTAAATTTTTTCTTTTTTAAGTGACCTTGATTGTATTTACTGAATAAATTTATTTATTAATCTGTATGCATTTTGGTTCCTTAAATTGTGTTGTGCTTTTATGTATATTTTTTTTTCTATAAGGTAAGTGCTCATTGTTTTTATATTATTATTAATTTAATTAGTTTGTAAATTTTTTCTTTTTAATTGACTTTAATTGTATCTTACTGAATAAATTTATATATTGATCTGTATTCATTTTGTTTCCTTAAATTCTGTTGTGCTTTTATATATATTTTTTTTTCTATAAGGTAAGTGCTCCTTGTTTTTATATTATTATTAATTTAATTAGTTTGTAAATTTTTTTCTTTTTAATTAACTTTAATTGTATCTTACTGAAAGAATTTATGAATTGATCTGTGTTCGTTTTCGTTCTTCTTTGTATCTTATTGCTATTTATTCTTATTATCTTAGATTCTAATTAAGTTCTGTGTTTTGTTTCTTATGTTCTATTATTTTATCTTTGTCAAGTTTAATTATTATTTAATTTAGATTCTATTGAAAATTATTAATTACTTTTTACTTTAGTTTTTCGTAAAATTTATTTATTTTTTGTCTCATTAATTATTATTAAAAATTTATTTTTGTAATATATAATTTTTATTTTGCTTATATTGTTACTGTTTTTAATAGAATCATAATCCTTATTATTTATTTTATTTTATCCATAGTTATTTTAATTTTTATAAAGATATAATTGAAAATTATTAATTACTTTTTGCTTTAGATTTTCGTAAAATTTATTAATTATTTGTCTTATTTATTATTCTTACAAATTTATTTTTGTAATATATAATTTTTATTTTGCTTATATCGTTACTGTTTTTAATAGAATCATAATCCTTATTATTTATTTTATTTCATCCATAGTTATTTTAATTTTTATAAAGATATAATTGAAAATTATTAATTACTTTTTGCTTTAGATTTTCGTAAAATTTATTAATTATTTGTCTTATTTATTATTCTTAAAAATTTATTTTTGTAATATATAATTTTTATTTTGCTTACATTGTTACTGTTTTTAATAGAATCATAATCCTTATTATTTATTTTATTTTATCCATAGTTATTTTAATTTTTATAAAGATATAATTGAAAATTATTAATTACTTTTTGCTTTAGATTTTCGTAAAATTTATTAATTATTTGTCTTATTTATTATTCTTACAAATTTATTTTTGTAATATATAATTTTTATTTTGCTTATATCGTTACTGTTTTTAATAGAATCATAATCCTTATTATTTATTTTATTTTATCTATAGTTATTTTAATTTTTAGAAAGATATAATTGAAAATTATTAATTATTTCTTACTTTAGATTTTCGTAAAATTTATTTATTATTTGTCTTATTTAATATTATTAAAAATTTATTTTTGTAATATATAATTTTTATTTTTGCTTATGTCGTTAATGTTTTTAATAGGATTATAATTTTTAGTATTTATTTTATTTTATATATAGTTATTTTAATTTTTAGAAAGATATAATTGAAAATTATTAATTATTTTTTATGTTTTTAAGTATTAATAAATGTTGAAATTTATTTTTATTTTGTTTCTGATTATTTCGTTAGAGAAAAAATATTCTTTATTTATTACCGAATTCTTATTTCGTAAATTTATTTCTTTTACCATTGCACAATCTCTACGGATTGTCTTGTTCTAATTTAACACACATATGTTTTTGTTTTAGATAGAATCGCTACCTACTAAATTATTTGTTCGTTTCGTCCTATGTTCTGCGTAAATTGGATTACTCATATTTATTTCTGTTTCATTTCTGTCTGGTTCGTTTGTTGGTATACTATTATTCTTTGGAGTTCTTAGCTTTTTACATCTTTTTATTATTAGAATTGCAGCTATTATTATCATGCTGACTAGTGCGATTGTGTTTAAAACATGATATGTAATTTTTTCTGTTTTACTATCTTTTGTTATTCTTTCCCTCTCGGTTTGTTTCAATCTGGTTTCCTGATTATCGATTGATTGCAAGAGTTGATTAAAGTCATCTTTTTCATTCTGTAGTGTACTGACTATTGGTATTTTGGTCCTCTTTGGTATCATTTGTTGTTCCCCTGAACTAATTTCGATATGTTGAATTTCTGGTAACTTAGGACTTTTTAGTATTTGTATCTTTATATCCTTGTTGTTTTCGTATTTTAATTGAATTCCTTGCGATGTTCCCTCGCAGTTATCTAGAAGATTAAGTATTACCGTTCTGTTAATTTTTTGCAATGATTCTCTGTTGTCTTTGCATTTTATTAATATATCGTATTCTTCTGTAGTCATTAGAAGCCATGTATTTGGTGAGTTCATTTTAATTATTAGATTGTTTGGAAATTTTATTTCTTTAATTCTGCATGCATCTATGTTCTGCCTGAATGGATTGTCGAATAATTGTGTTAGACAGTTCGATTTTTTATCTATTATTAGCGGTGAATTCTGTTTGCAGATTTTTGTTTTTCTTTCGTTATTTAGTAATATTTCTGCGCAATTGTGGATTTCCGTTGATGACGTGATTTGAAAGGTTTCTGTTTCGATGTTTGTTGCTAATATTATGTTTTGAATATCGTATATAAAAAATTTGTTTTTGTTTAGAAAAGGTATTGGGTACGGTCTATGTAATTTGTATCTAGTATCTATTGGGAGTGGTACTTCAATTTTTATAATAATTTTTTCCTGCACTACGATTGCATTCACATGTAGTATTTGCTGAATCGTTAACGGGTTTCCCAAATATATATTCTTTCCTTCTCTTGTAATTTCGTTTAATTCCTTTGCGATTGCAGTTATGTTTAGAAATGATGGGTGTATTTTATTTTCGGTCAGAAATAATATTCCTGTTATGAAAGTTGCAAGGATGCTTTTAATTTCGTATAATGTGTTAATTAGTAGATTTGAAATTTCTATTAACAGTATTCTTTTCTCTGTTCGAATCTGTTGTTGCGCCTGCTGAATTGAAAGAAATTCAATGTCTTTATTTATTTTGTTTATTTCTGTCCAGCTAAAATTTAAATTTTTTTCGATCTCGTTAAATTTTGTATATGTCCAATTCATGCCAGATTTTATTATACTTGTTTGTTGTTCTAATATTTGGATGTTCTCAACGCCTTCTTTTTCTAGTTTGTTTACTTTTTTATATAGTTTTTCTGAATCTTCGCTATCCATTGTTCCGAACAGTGTTTTTTGTAATTTTCCTATTCCGTTAAAATAGCCCGTGCTTCTTTTCATTCTTTTTCCTATTAAATGACTTATTTCATTTTGTTGTGTATCTATGTCTTTTAATATTATTTTTAGTTCGTGCATAATATTTTTGCAATATGGTGTGCGTACTATTTTAGTATTTTCTACATGGCAAACTCTATTGATTTCCTTTTCAGATTTTTCCGTTAGGGTTGATATGTTTTTTAAATCTATTAATTTAATTCCGGTTATTATTGACCATGATTCCAGGTAGAAAATTGCTTCCCCTATTTCTTCGAAAATTATTTTGTCTTTGCTAACGTCCTTTATTGAGTACATATTTGATGTTGTACTTCCTAGTAAGAATCCCCATAAAGTTATTTGTAGAGCGATTTTCATTGTAATCTGTAAAGTTATATATAAAAGGTTGAATATTCCGTAAAAAAAAAATCGATTGTTGCTTAATTTTGTTTTGTTATTTGCCAATCGTTGTTTGTTTGTTAGTTTCTTATATGTAAATATTTGCTTATATGGTAGCTAGTTTTAGCCTGTTGAAATGAATAACTTTGTTTTTATTTTTAACCTTAATTGTGCAATTTACTGGTCCGTTGATTTCCACGATATCGAATGATCCAATCCAATTTTCCGAAAGCTTATTTTTCTTTGCTTCGTTTTTATAGAAGACTTTATCACCTACTTGAAAGTCTATTGGGTTAACGTATCTATCATAATATCTTTTGTTCTCTTCTTTTGATTTTCTTAAGAATTCTTTGTTTATTGCGTTTGCCATTTGCGTTTTATGTTTAACTACGTAGTAATAATTTTCGTTGTTGTATACCGGACTCGGTTTGGCTTTTAGATTTGTTGGTAATGTTATATTGAATCCATATAGGCATTCCATGGGTGTTAGTTTTGAACGGCTGTTTGGTGTATTGTTA
The DNA here is from genome assembly GCA_963693315.1 of Diogma glabrata. Lineage (NCBI taxonomy): Eukaryota > Metazoa > Arthropoda > Insecta > Diptera > Cylindrotomidae > Diogma > Diogma glabrata. The sequence goes on from CAVNZG010000115.1 coordinate 30,052, forward strand.
TGTACAAATGCTGCTTGACGTAACCATTGGTCCCAGTTTTGTTGGTCGTGCTGAACGAAATTTCGTAAGTATTCTCCTAATGGTCTATGGCTCCTTTCTAAAATTCCATTTGCTTGCGGATGGTAAGCCGTAGTTTCAATTTTTTTGATTTTCAAAAATTTACATACTTGCTTGAATATTTCACTAGTAAAATTTGATCCTTGATCCGTTAACAGCGTTTTTGGTATCCCGAAACGTGAAACGATTTCGTCGTAAAATATTTTTGCAACTGTATTTGATTCTGCATCTGGCATAGGATAACAGTCGAAGAATCTTGTTAATTCATCCTGAAATGTAAGTATATATTTGTTTCCATTGTATGTTGTGGGTAAGGGTCCAACCATATCTAAAAATACTTTATCAAACGCCCTCTCTGGTATTTTCGCCATCTGCATCGGCATTTTGCATAATTTTGTAGTTTTATTTTTCTGGCATTTTGCGCATTTTTTCACATAGTTTTTTATGTCCGCAATCATATTTCTCCATTTGAATTCCCTTGATATTCTCAAGTATGTTCGGTGAGCTCCTTGATGACCTCCTAACGGTGAGTCATGGTAATCTTTGAGGATTTGTTTTATGTCCTCTTCACTCGTTAATCTTCTTATTTTGTTTTCATGTTCTGACGTTTCCCATTCATCTTCTGATTGGGTATGTAATTCTTCTACTTTGGACGCGTATGTAGGCTCGTTTTTGTTATCTTCAGGTGATCCCTGTATTGTTTCTTTATTTAATGATTCTTTTGCTGCTTGAGCTCTTGTAATTGCTAGTATTTGCTTATTTGTGATTTCTTCTGCATTTTCTTCGTTATTCGGTATTCTACTCAATGTGTCCGCGTTTTGGTTTGTTTTGCCAGGTTTATACTGTATTTCATAGTCGTATTCCATTAATTTTATACTGAATCTAGCGATTTTTGAATTAGGGTGTGATATGTTTACTACTCCTTTTAAGGGTTTGTGATCTGTATAGATCGTGAATTTCCTTCCGTATAAGTAGCATCTGAAATTTTTGACTGCCCAAACTACTGCTAGCAGTTCTTTTTCTATTGCCGAGTATCTACGTTCTGCTTCGTTTAGAGATCTGCTCGCATAGGCTATTGGCTTGTCCGAATTGACTATACCTTGAGATAAAATTGCTCCTATTGCTGTATTACTTGCATCTGTAGTCACAAGAAACGGTTTTGCGAAATCTGGATAAATTAGTATAGGTGGGTTAATCAGTAATAATTTTAATTTTTCGAATGCTTGTTGACAGTCATCTGTCCATATGAATTTTGTGTTCTTGCGCAGTAACTTGTTGATTGGTTCTGCTATTTTCGCGAAATTTTCGATGAACTTCCTATAATAATTAGCGAACCCTAAAAATGATTGTGTCTGCCTTACGGTGCGTGGTATCGGATAATTTTTTACCTTTTCTATTCTATTTGGATCTGGCAGTACTCCGTTTTCGGTACATAAGTGTCCTAGGTATATTATTTCTTTTCTCAAGAACTGGCACTTTTCCAGTTTTACCTTCAAATTATATTTACGAAGTCTATTAAAAACTTTTATTAATTTTTCATTGTGATTTTCCAAGTTACGACCGTAGATTACGATGTCATCTAGATATACGTAGCATTCTATTCCTTGTAAACCTGTTAGTATATGGTTCATTATCCTTTGGAAAGTCGCTGGTGCTCCAGTAAGACCAAATGGCATTCTGACGAACTCGTAATGTCCGAATGCTGTGCTGAAAGCTGTCTTCTCCCTATCCTTTGGATCTACTAACACCTGATGATATCCGTCTGCTAAATCTAATGTGGTAAAATATCTAGAGTAACCTATCTGATCTAGTATCTCTTCAATCCTAGGCAAGGGGTAAGCGTCACCTAATGTAACCCTATTGAGTTTTCGAAAGTCAATCACAATCCTGTACTTCCTTGTGTTGTCCTGCGAGCGTTTGTTTACTACTAACAAAGGGCTCTTCCAAGGACTCGTTGAAGGTTGAACTATACCTTGTCTAATCATTTCTTTTACCTGGGTGTTAATCTCTTGTCTCTGTGTTTCTGGTAGTCTGTACATTTTTTGGTTAATTGGTGCTATCTCTGGCGAAACTATAATTTTATGTTGTATTACATCCGTGCATGTTAGGTAATCTCCTGGTAAGTGGAATATGTCTGAATACGTTTTGCAGATTTCCTTAATTGATTTTTCTTCTTCTTCTGTAAGGTTTTCATCTAATTTCAGTTGTTCCAGTATTTTTTGTTCCCTTTCATTTATCAATTCTTTGGTTTTTGTTTTTGTATTTAGTGTTAAAATTTTGCATTTTTCTTCACTTTCAGTATTAAATATCTCGTAACTATTTAGTCTCTGTATTTCAGGTTGGAAGTTATGTATTGTCTGATCCTCTTCCGTTGCGTTCAGGAATCCTAAAATAGCTTCTCCGTTGACGACTTTTGTTATTACATTCGCTGCATAAACTCCTGGTTTAATTTCCTTTGAAAAACATATTATTTCTTCATTTTCGTTTGTATTTATTTTTATTTTTAAGGCAATCTTTGATCGTTTCGGAACGACAATACTTTTATTGCAGTCTAAAATGTTCTTTTCTCTTATTTCTATAAATTGTTTTAAACTTAGTATGTGTTCATTATGTGTTTGATCTTGAAATTTATCTTTGTTGTTGTTTTCCTTATGTAATTCTGGGTCAGCTGTGTGTTGTTTGTCACACATATTAATTATGTCATAATTTTGTTGTATTATGGGTTCATTGATACTAGATATTCTTTTATTATCGCAATTGTTTAGAGAAAAATTTCGTTTATGTTCTATATTGTTTATCGTTATGTTGTTAGTGTAAATTATGTTTTTTAAGTAAGAAAGGTTTTGTTGTAGGTCGTTTGCGTTCGAAGTTTCAGATTTCTCGTTATGTATTTCTGAGTTTTTTAATGAATTTATGTAACTTGATTTTTCAATGCTAACACAAGGCATTTGTGGATTTGTTTTGTGTATATGATTTGTTTTTATTGTTTCCGTCTTGTTTGTTTTGGAAACTCCTTGCATGATATTTGGAATGTTTATGATTTGATTTACGGGTTTCTCTTTTGATGAGTTTGTTGAACTTTTAGGAATAATAGTAACCATGTCGTTATTCGTTGAATTTGTATTGTATTGCTGATTAGGAATTTGTCCTTTATAATTTTCGTTATGTTTTTGTAGATTCGTTTGGTCGTTTGTTATCATTGTTTTTTCTGTACCTTCTGTATTATTTCGTGTCGTTGTTTTAACGTTTGTATATTTTAGAATATTTGATGGGTAAAGTTCGTCCATAGTTTTTGGGTCAGTTTTCTTATGTATTTCGTTTTGTTCTCGCATATCGGAGTTGTTTTCGTTTTCATTATGATTTGTATTTTCTCGCGTATTGGAGTTATTTATATTAAAATTTGTATTTTCTCGCGTATTGGAGTTATTTATATTAAAATTTGTATTTTCTCGCGTATTGGAGTTATTTTCGTTTGCTTTATGATTTATATTAAAATTTGTATTTTCTCGCGTATTGGAGTTATTTATATTAAAATTTGTATTTTCTCGCGTATTGGAGTTATTTATATTAAAATTTGTATTTTCTCGCGTATTGGAGTTATTTATATTAAAATTTGTATTTTCTCGCGTATTGGAGTTATTTTTATTAAAATTTGTATTTTCTCGCGTATTGGAGTTATTTGTATTAAAATTTGTATTTTCTCGCGTATTGGAGTTATTTATATTAAAATTTGTCTTTTCTCGCGTATTGGAGTTATTTGTATTAAAATTTGTATTTTCTCGCGTATTGGAGTTATTTGTATTAAAATTTGTATTTTCTCGCGTATTGGAGTTATTTTCGTTTGCTTTATGATTTATATTAAAATTTGTATTTTCTCGCGTATTGGAGTTATTTTCGTTTGCTTTATGATTTATATTAAAATTTGTATTTTCTCGCGTATTGGAGTTATTTATATTAGAATTTGTATTTTCTCGCGTATTGGAGTTATTTATATTAAAATTTGTATTTTCTCGCGTATTGGAGTTATTTATATTAAAATTTGTATTTTCTCGCGTATTGGAGTTATTTTTATTAAAATTTGTATTTTCTCGCGTATTGGAGTTATTTGTATTAAAATTTGTATTTTCTCGCGTATTGGAGTTATTTATATTAAAATTTGTCTTTTCTCGCGTATTGGAGTTATTTGTATTAAAATTTATATTTTCTCGCGTATTGGAGTTATTTCTATTAAAATTCGTATTTTCTCGCGTATTGGAGTTATTTTCGTTTGCTTTATGATTTATATTAAAATTTGTATTTTCTCGCGTATTGGAGTTATTTGTATTAAAATTTGTATTTTCTCGCGTATTGGAGTTATTTGTATTAAAATTTGTATTTTCTCGCGTATTGGAGTTATTTGTATTAAAATTTATATTTTCTCGCGTATTGGAGTTATTTGTATTAAAATTCGTATTTTCTCGCGTATTGGGGTTATTTTCGTTTGCTTTATGATTTATATTAAAATTTGTATTTTCTCGCGTATTGGAGTTATTTGTATTAAAATTTGTATTTTCTCGCGTATTGGAGTTATTTGTATTAACATTTGTATTTTCTCGCGTTTTGGAGTTATTTGTATTAAAATTTGTATTTTCTCGCGTATTGGAGTTATTTTCGTTTGCTTTGTGATTTATATTAAAATTTGCATTTTCTCGCGTATTGGAGTTATTTATGTTAAAATTTGTATTTTCTCGCGTATTGGAGTTATTTATGTTAAAATTTGTATTTTCTCGCGTATTGGAGTTATTTATGTTAAAATTTGTATTTTCTCGCGTTTTGGAGTTATTTGTATTAAAATTTATATTTTCATTATTTTTATTAACTGTCCTGTCGTAGTCTACATTGGTTGTTATATTTGGATACCCGGTGGTACTTAGTTTACCCGTAATATTCTGACCTTGTCGATTATTACGGCCAGTTGTTAACTCTAAATTACTATCAATTCGCCTTTGATTTAATAGAGTCCCATCTTGAGAGATTTGCGAGTCTCTGAAGTAATGGGAAGGTTGAACCGGTCGTTTCGGATTATATTGATCAACGTCAAAATTATTTATATTTTGATGTTTTTGTCCTGTTTTCTCAGTTTGTTGATCATTTGTGTCCGAAAATTTTCGTTCTACCTCAAACTCCTGCCTAAGTCGATAATTCCCACTTTCGGTAAATGGGATCGTTACATACTGGGATGTTCTTGCCAAATATAGCTCTAAATTATTTTCAATGTAATTTATTATTGTCCTTTTACTTAAAAAATCCCTTCCTAAAATTCCGTCTGTGTCTATATTAATGTTATCTTGTACCACATGAAAATTGCAATTGCCGTTTGGATTGTTAAGAAGAAATCCTTGAGTTACTCCTAAAGTCGTTTGAATTCTGTTATCAATACCTGTGAATTTGGTACATTTGTCTATTTCGTATGCCGTTCCAGGTTTGATAGAACTGTATTTAAGTATTGAAATGTCTGCCCCTGTATCGATTAGTAGGGTTACGTAATTAGATTTGGCAATGTTTAGTGGAATTTTTATTATTGGCTTTTGCCCTGTTTGTCTTGAATTTAGGTTCGTGATTGTGGGATATTTAATTGTCCTGTCGATTGTGTACCCCATATGTTCCGTTATATGTGAGGTCGGGCTTCTGGGTTTGAAGTCCGCTCTTAATTGTTTAAATTTTGTTGTACTGATTCGTTTTTTTTTCCATTGTAAGGCTCTCGTTCGGCCTGTGCGATGTGGACGGTCCTGGTATCTGTTGCTCTTGCATGTATTCTTCACTTATTTGTGGTTCTCGATTAAACGTTGGTGGTTCTCTTATTATTCGGACGTTTTGTGTTACGTTATTTGTCCGTCTTTGATCTTTTGATTTATCTTGATTTTTAGCCCTGTAATTTTGTCTGCCCTGCTGTTGAGATCTATAATTATTGTTCGTGTTATGGTCTTGCCTGACCTGATAGTTATTTCTATAATTTTTATTCGCATTATGATCTGGTGGTTTGTACTCATCATAGTCTTCTTGTTCGTAGGGGTTTTTTGATCTGTCTCCGTTGCGTGGTCTGAACTGTGGTCTTTGTTGTGGGATCGGTGTATCGAAATCGAAAAATTGTGGAAAGTTACTCTGTCGTTGATATGTGCCTAAAGTTGTAGGTCTTATTAAATTTGGGTATCGAATTCTTAAATTATTGTAGTTGTTGTCCCCTGTATTTGTCATATAATTATTATTGTTATTTGAATTATTGTTCTGCGGCTTTGAATAGTGTTTTTTGACTCTTGGACACTCCGTTGTCAGGTGTCCATAGTTTTTACAGAATACACAAAATAATGAGTTCTTTCTGGTTCTACATTCATTAATAGTATGACCTTTTCTTGTGCAGAACCAGCAATATAGCTCATTTTTATTTCTCCAGTATTGCTCCATCTGTGCTTTTGTTGTATTTGGCCATTCATAACTTCTGGCTGGTTGGTCTTCTGGTGCAAAGGGAAGTCTACTTTCTAAATCCTTTGCCCTTTGTATTGCCGCTTCCAGGGTTTCTGGTTTGCTTGTTGCGAAAGACATTCGTATCAAATCCGATTTTACTCCATTACTGAATGCTTCCAGACCTTGTCGATCGATTTCTAAGAAGAGTGCCCTATTTTGGTCTTCCGTATAATTTTTTTTGTACCACTTTTTTGTTTCCCCTATAAGTCTCTGTAATTTTTCTGAAAAATGTATTATCCTCTAGTTTGTCGTTTGTCTACATGTGCTAATTTCTTTTATATAATTTTTTTCAATATTTATATCTATGTATTTATCGGTAATGTGTTTTTTTAATGTTACGTAATCTTTAATTTCTAAATCGTCTATTATTTCGGCAGCTGGGTAATATATTTTGTCTAATAGGAGATTGAAGAAGAATTTTTTCCCTCCTTCATCTAGTCGGTCGTACGCTCTGTCACTAATGTTTATAAATTGCATTGCATTTGTTCTCGTGTCGTTATTTTGTTCTCCCTTGAATACTGGGATTCTGCTTGTTTGTTCTACTGCGTCTTTGTAATCCATCTTGGGAAGTTTGTTTGATGTTATGGAGTCTAAACCGGTAGGTGTGGTACTTCCCGAAGATATTGTTATGCTCGACGTGCTCGTTTCCTGTTTTGTTGGGGCTTTTAGCTCTGCGATGATCTCGTCAAATGTCTTGTTGGTTTCTGTTAGTTCTGCTTGTTTCTGTTTTTTAGTTTGTTTCTTGGTAGATATTTCTGAATCGGAGTACGTTTTGTTTCGCGTTTGTCTTAGAATTATGTCCTTGTCTGACATAAACGGTTCAGATTGTATATAAAAAATGAATTGGTTATATTATTATAGTGAGTTTTTATTGAAATTTCGACCGATAAAGGAACTGTTTAACCTTTATTATTGTAAAACGGTTATTCCGACGTAAAAAAAAAATATCGTGGTATTTATTAGTAAAAAATTGGTTGATTCGTTTCGTATATCGTTGTGTGTGAAAAAAGATAAATTTTATTTTATGTAAAGATTGTGCCTAGTAAAATGATCTATATATTTTTGTTTTTTGTATTAAATGTAAAATTTTGTTGTTTTAAAATAATTTGATAAATTGTAATAAATATTATGTTTTTTATACCTGCTGAAAATTTTAAATGTTTTGTAAAGAGTATTTTTTCTTTAAATTTTGTTTAAAAATTATGTATATATATATATATATATAAAAAATTTATATTGTAATATATTAAAAAATTATTAATATGAAATTTATTGAAAATGTATGTTGATTTCGTGTTTGTTTGTTGTATTATTTTTCATCCAAAGCGTGATTGTTGACTATTTCTTGATTTTTATATGTAGATGAATTCGTTGTTTTTAATAAAATTTTGTGTTGATAATTAAATTGTGCTTATAATGAAGTCGATGTTTTGAGAAAAATTAACTTTTTGATAAATTTTTTGTGGTTCCGGTGTTCAGTGCTTAACACCCGGAAGCTGTAGGATCGTTGCTCGAGCCTCTAGACTCGAATTTCGGCTGCGCCAATTGTGGGTGTTCGGCGGTACCTCTAATGTGTTAGAGCTACCGGCTACTCCAACTGTGGGGGTTCGGATGACCGTCTGAGTCAATGGTGGGTTTCTGGTGCGGCCCTGCTAGGTTTTCAGAGCTACCTGCTTGCTACTTCGTCGTCCGAAACCTGAAAATTTAATAACCTTGAAGTTTACTCACTCTTGTGGTCCCCGCTTACTGCTGGTATTTCTCTTGAATGCTGAATTGAAAAGAACTTTACTTCACGTTCACTAGGTAAGTTTATTGATCACTATGTTTCTTGGTTTGTATATTTTTACAAATTTAGTTATTTAATTTTATGGTACAAAGAATAAAAATGATTTTTTGTAGAATCTTTACTCAGATTCTTTTTGTAAATAATTTTTAATTTGGCACTTTTATAACTTTAATTGATTCAATTTATGATTCAAAGAATTGAATTGATACTTTGTAGAATCTATACTCAGATTCTTTTTGGAAATAATTTTAATTTAGCACTTTTACAACTTTAATTGATTCAATTTATGATTCAAAGAATTTAAATGATATTTTGTAGAATCTCTACTCAGATTCTGTTTGGAAATAATTTTAATTTAGCACTTTTACAACTTTAATTGATTCAATTTATGATTCAAAGAATTTAAATGATATTTTGTAGAATCTCTACTCAGATTCTGTTTGGAAATAATTTTAAGTTAGCACTTTTACAACTTTAATTGATTCAATTTATGATTCAAAGAATTTAAATGATATTTTGTAGAATCTCTACTCAGATTCTGTTTGGAAGCACTTTTACAAATTTAATTGATTCAATTTATGATTCAAAGAATTTAAATGATATTTTGTAGAATCTCTACTCAGATTCTGTTTGGAAGCACTTTTACAAATTTAATTGAACACTTATCACTGACTCTAGTACTTTTACTTTATGGTTGGGAAAGGGTTTCCCTGAATTCAACACTATTTCACTCTTGTTTAGGCTTTCGTAGCCTTTCTTAACACGTACCGGCGCGTGTCGGTTTTAAATTAGACTCTCTTGAATGTTGGAAATTTTCTTCTATATATAGTAAATTTCTAACATTCAAATAACTTTAAAATAAATGGAATGCATTGTTTCAGCATTTTGTAATTAATTTTTATAGAAAAACTTGGAATTCAATATGTTTGATTTCCGTTAGAACAACAATGTTTGGATAATTTTCGTTAAAATTGGTCGATTTTAGTTATTTTGTTTGTGAAATTTTTGTCATATAAACTATTTTTATGAGAATTAATTTTGTATTTTAATTATTAAAAAGGAAATGAAATTTAAGTTGATTGTTTTTGTTGGAATTCTTTAGTTGGCGTGTGCTAGGGAAAATTTTTATGTTTTTTGTTATAATGGTTTTCAATTAAAAATATTTGGTTTGAGAATTTTATATGAACTGAGATTTGTTTGCTTAAATGAAATATTGATTTAGATTATGAGATGTGCAGCTGGATCTAATTAAAATTTGTTTAGTCTGGTTTGGATTATTGATTTTGAGGATTATAATCGAACATTGTTAATTAAAGTTTGTTTAGTCTAGGGAGATTTTAATTGGATTTGGTTACTTTGTAGTAAATTCTAGTTTAGGCTTTGTTTATGTTAATTTGGGTTGTGCGGGTTTAAATATTGATTGGTTTTGAGAATTATGATTGAAAGTCGTTACTTACATTGTAGTAAGTGTTAATTAAAGTTTGTTTAGTCTAGGGAGATTTGTTTGGGTTTGAATGTTAATTGATTTTGGTGATTATAATCGAACATTGTTAATGAAAGTTTGTTTAGTCTAGGGTGATTTTAATTGAGTTTGGTTACTTTGTAGTAACGTTGATTTAGATTGGTTTAACTTGTTTGTATAGAATTGGATGCCGTTTGTTTGGCGTTCGTCGTGGATATGTAGTGGGTTGGGGAGATCCACTACACTTGAGCCAGAAGTTTTTGTTTATATAGATGATATCATAATAACATCCAACACATTTGAACGACATTTGTATTTATTAAATGAGGTAGCAAGGAGACTAACAAACGCGAATTTATCAATAAGCCTTGATAAATCAAAATTTTGCGTGAAAGAACTTCGATACTTGGGCTACGTGTTAGATGAAAATGGGCTGGCACCCGACCCTGAAAAGATATCGCCTATTTTAAATATTCCACACCCGAAAAACGTGAAAGATGTTAGACGGTTACTGGGAATGGCAAACTGGTACCGTCGGTTTATTAAGGATTTTTCCACCATTACCGCTCCAATTAGCGACTTATTAAAGAAAGGAAATTCACAATTTATCTGGACAGAAAAAGCACAATCTTCATTAATACAATTAAAGACAGCACTTGTTTCAGCTCCAGTGTTAATAACTCCGGACTATAACAAACCCTTTACAATACAGTGTGATGCATCAGAGCTCGGCATGGGTGCAATTTTAACGCAGGGAGAAGGAGATCAGGAAGGCATCATTGCGTACTACTCCGAAAAACTAAGCCCTACTGAACGCAAATACTCAACTACTGAAAGGGAATGTTTAGCAGTTGTGAGGTCTATATATAAATTTAGATCATACATTGAAGGTGCAAAGTTTTTCGTTATAACGGATCATGCTTCACTACGATGGCTCATAAATCTTAAAGATCCGACTTCTAAGCTGGCACGATGGGCGTTAAAACTTCAAGAATTTGATTTCGAAATCAAACACAGAAAAGGCAAACTAAATGTTGTGGCTGATGCATTATCAAGACTGATGGAGGTCAATGAAATAAACCAAGAGGATAAGGATGAAAACCATAATCTACTAAAGGATAAGATATTACAAAACCCGGACCGATTCCCAAATTTCACTGTCAAAGAAGATCTTGTGTTCAAATTATGCAATAATAATACAAAGAAAGGAGATTGCGAATGGAGATGTTACGTTCCCGAGAATCAGAGATTAAAAATTCTGCAGTTGTATCACGACAGTCCTTTAGGTGCTCACCTTGGTGTGTCTAAAACTTTCAAGAAAATAAAACAAAAGCACTACTGGCCAAATATGTACCGACAAATAAAAGATTATGTCAACAAGTGTGGAGATTGTCAAACGAACAAACACCCCAATATTTCTACCAAAGTGCCAATGGGTAGTCAAAAGAATGCAAATAGTCCATGGGAGATGATTGCGGTAGACTACATGGGTCCATTTCCGAGGTCTAAAATGGGAAACCAGTATCTTTTAGTAATAGTTGACGTCTTTAGCAAATTCTGCATCCTGAAACCAGTGAGAAGAGCCGAAACCAAATCTCTCATTCAAATTCTAGAGAACGAGGTTTTCCTTATGTTTGGGGTACCACGAACTCTAATTTCAGATAATGGAGTACAGTTTACGTCCAAAGAGTTTAAGAGGTTGTTAGAGGAGTATAGTGTTAAACATTTTCTGAATGCTATATACCATCCACAATCTAACCCGGCCGAGCGAATCAATCGAGTCATCTTAGCTAGCGTTAGAGCATATATTAAAAACGATCAACGGAACTGGGATTTGAACATCGCTAAAATTTCTTGCGCAATTAGAACAGCAACTCATGACTCCACAAAATACACACCCTACTTTTTAAATTTTGGTAAGGAAATGGAGTTGGGTCAAGATTTGGTAAGAAATGTAACTGATACAGATGATATGAATAACAACAGGCTAGTAAGGTTAAACAGAGTAAGAGAGGAAGTACTACAAAATCTAAAGACCGCATATGAAAAATATTCCAAGCATTACAACCTAAGAACTAGGATATCTGAATTCGCTCTTGGAGAAATAGTATTGAGGAAGTCATTTAAGAAGTCAAACTTGGCAGAGCAGTTTAATGCTAAATTGGCTCCACAATACGTTAAGGCTATTGTAAGAACGAAACTTGGTGAGTCGACGTATGTCTTAGAAGACCTAGAGAGCAAATACACGGCAAAGTATCACATAAGTAACATAAAAAAGTTTACAGCATAAAATCACCATTTTAATGTGTTAAATGTTTATTGTTATTACTTATAATTATTAAGACCCTTTTAATGTGTTTTGTGTATGTGGAAATAAGGTGAATTGAATACGTTTGTTTTTTTTTTTAATTTGTTGTGTCGTCGCATGTATATGGTTTTCTCCATAAATTAATTATTTAATAAAATAAAAATATAGAAATTGTATATGTATATTGTATACATATTTGGTGTAATTTTTTTTGGGTTGGATGTTTTAGATTTTAAAAAAAAATTATTCGTATTATTTATTTAATTTATTTTAGTTTTAATTTTTGGGTGGAAGGGTGGAAGCCATGTTCCAATTACTGTTGGACATGTTAGTTTTGTCTTGCATGTTAGTTTAGTTTTTGATTTTTTCTTGCATGTTAGTTTTAAGATTTGGAAATTTAGTTTTTGGGTTTGCGGTAGGTTAGTACTTGAAGAATAGATAAGTTGCATAACCTTCAAGTGAGGGCGCTGTGTTTGGTCTAGATCAACCTAGTTTTCCCACAGCGCGCTCATTTAAATAAATAATTAGCCTATCTGTTTTTTTTAATGTAAGATAAATTCAGTTTTGACAAGAAACTGTTATTTTATTTTTACACGTTCGTTTTTGCGGTAGGGAAATCTTTCGAAAATAGCGCTAGTCGCAAGTTTTGCCACTAAGATTTGCCTACCAGTTAATTTAATGTTTTGGATATAGTTCTAAGTTTTGGGTGTATATGTGTTAGTGTGTATGTTAGTATTAGTTTTTGCATACCAATCTCCAAATTATATTTGGAACTTGGGTTGCTGCAGCTGGAAACACTTTGGTAAGAGATTGCAATATGCACGTCTTCCAAAGACTAAGTGCTTCTGTTTGGTCCAAAAAAATGTTTTGGTTTTCCCAGAAGAGCTAAAAAGAGAAAATTAGTTTCCTGCTTGTTTGTTATTTTTGGGTAAATTTCATTTTAGTTTAGGTTAAATAAGCATGTTAAGTTTTTGTTGTTACATTATTAATTTAATTGCATGATCTAGTTAGGTTATTTTTTTTGTAGAGTTATTTATTGCATGTTCATTTGGGAGTTAGTACTCATATTAATGGAGGTGGTAAGAACAAAAAAAAAATCGAAAGTGACCACATCATGTCTGGAACTTTCGAGAGCATTTTGTTGCAATCATTTTTAGTTTGGTTTTATTTTAGCTTGGTGTAAGGCAACAAAATGCTCTCGAAATCCCAGAAAGGGTGTGATGTAACGCTCAAATAATAATTATCTTTAAATGATGAAATTGAAATCATTTTTCCATTCATTTGTGTTGTATCGTTATTTTCATTAAATTTCATTGATGTTTTTTTTTCCTCTCATTATTTAAATTTAAATTGTATTTAAATTAACGTTAGATTTTTTTATGTTAAAACAAAAATTTTTGATTATTGTATTGTATTTAAACAGCTGATTCTTTATATTTATTAAAAATATGATTTTTTTGATCGATTTTTTTTTTGTCGTTAATTTAGTTAAATGATTTTTGTTGTTAAATTTAGAATTAAGTTATAAAACAAGACATTACTAAACGAAGATCAATTATCACAATTTGAAAACTCTGAAGTCTATCTGAAGGATAAAAACACTTACCAATAAATCAGTTCGACAACTTTTATGCAGTTAAAAAAAACCTACAATATCAAAAATCCTATAAATCATAAAATAATTGGAAAAAATCAATAGATGGTGCTATAAATAGGTTTATTTAAGCTAGACGTCTTTTTTGAATGCTGAAACCTCAACCAACACTCCAGTTTTGATATATACCGACTGTGTTTCTAAACACGAGCAATAAATGCTCTTATTATGTTATAGCATTTGATTTTGCTTATTAAGACTACCTGTCTGTATGCCATAAACATCTGCTCTAACAATTTGGAGAGAAATGCAAATTAGTCCAAAGTACTAAAAATAAGATAAAGGCAGCCAACACATTTTTTTAGTACATACGTAGAAAGACTTGGGGAAAAGACAACAGGGGAAAGTGATAGTATATAAGAACGAGAAATTTAATAGTCGATCTATTGTGTTTTGGCACGGATAAAGCAATCATCCTTGTGTTTGACACGGATCAGGAGTCAAGACTTCATCATTATATTTTTGACTTGGATCAAAGAAGTCTTGTCGGTTTTGGCGTTGGTTTGCTGTAATTAGAATTTTAATCGAGGTATCCAGCTGTTAAATAAAGGAACCATTTCTGGGGATATTTTGGAAGAACTTGGAAGAACAAACGCAACCATAGATTTAGGTATTCCTATATAATTTATTTATTTAATTTTTTTTTGTTTTCTTTGTGACAGTCACTATAAAATTAAATAATAATTTTTGTATAAAAAGAATTTTAAAAAGAAGATTGTTTAGTAGTGTTTTAAAATAAATTGTGAATTGATAATGTAATTGTTTTTGTTTTTTTCTTTAATCGTCAAATTAGTGTTTAGTGTTTGTTTGTTGAGGCAGTTAAACAAAAATCAAGGAGAGTTATTTTGTGCAACATTTTAATTGAAGGCCCGTCCCACAACTAAAAAAAAATAATATAGCGCTGCGGGAAAGGTATCGTTATACACACTGACCAACTAAGTTTTATATTAAGGTACATTGATAAAGTGGGCGATGCGAGAGAACGATTTTTGGATTTTTACAAATTGAAAATCACAATTCAGAATATCTAGCACAACTTATTTTGAAAACTTTAAACAATTTGTCTTTGGATATTAAAAATTGTCGCGGTCAAACATATATGGCCGGAAAATATAATGGTTTACAAGCCAGAATTAAAACTCTAAGTGAGACCGCCATTTTTATTCCTTGTACAAGTCATACGCTTAATTTAATTGGAAATTATGCTGCAGATGCCTATTCTACTGCGGTGTATTATTTTAACTTTATCCAAAATATATATGTATTCTTTTCTTCATCTACTCACATATGGAAGTTGCTTATTGATAATTTTTCCGATCCTAATTCCAAACATATTAAAAAATTAAGTGACACAAGTGACAAGATGGTCTGCAAGAGCTGATGCAGTATCCGCCTTGCGGTTTAATTACAAAAATATTAAAAGCGTTCTTATCCAAATTAGCGAAAATGAAGACGAAAAACCGATTACTAAAGTTGAGGTTAAAAAGTTAGCTAGCTCTTTCGATGAATATGAATTGCCTTATTAACCGTTCTATGGAATATATTATTGCAAAGAATCAATAGTACTAGAAAATCATTTCAAAATGTTCAAACGAACTTATTACAAGGAGTAAAACTGTTTAATTCTTTGTCACAATTTATAAGGGATGTTCGGAATGATTTTGAGAGCATAGAAAAGCAAGCAAACTTTTTAACAGACAATATTAGCTACAAAGAAGGACGAAAAAGAAAACGCAAAATTATGTATGATGAATCATCTGCAAATGATACACAGCTAGTAGGACGAGAATTGTTTATTATAAATACTCACAATATGATCTGTGATAGACTTGCCACTGAAATGTCTACCAGAACGTCCATATATGAAACTGTTTTAAATAATTTTAAATTATTTTATGATCAAAATATATCCAGTGATGAAGTTGACAAGTGTTTTTTAGAATTGTCAAATACATATGCGAGGGATATAGAAGTACAATATTTTAAAGACGAAGTACATCATTTTTTAAAATATATAAAAGAAGAGAACATCACTTGTCCATTTAAGATGTACAAGGTAATCATTGATGGCCTGCAATCTTCATTTCCCAATGTGGAAACTATTTTAAAAATATTTCTTACATTGCCGATATGCAACGCAAGTGGGGGACGATCTTTCTCCGTTCTGAAGCGGATAAAAAATTATTTAAGAAATAGTCTTAATCAAACTCATTTGCAAAATTTTTGGTAAAATCTTAGGCCCCAAAATTTTGGGCCCCGCCTCAGGCCCCTTAAAGGCCTAATCCGCCACTGAGTAGAACTATTGTGTCTAAAGCTTAATATTTACAAAAGGAATCTTTATATTTTTGGTGTGTATATTCCACCTACATCGCCTGTTGATGTTTATGCGAAATGCTGCGATACTATAAATGGGATAAATTCTAAACTATATTTTAATGATGCTGCATTAATTCTTGGTGATTTTAATTTCTCTCTCTCTCTCTGGCGTTTACATCCCATGGAGGGATTTTGCCGTCTGTGCAATCAGCTTCCAATTATCTCGTTCCATGACCAGTTGACCCCAGTTTCGACATCCTATATCACGAAGGTCTTGGATGATGTCATCACGCCAGCGTTGTCTAGGTCTTCCTCTTCGACGAACACCAGCTGGTTGTTGTTGGGACGCTTTTTGTATCATTCTATCCAATGGAGCCCTTTCTACATGACCAAACCATCTAATCCGGTTGGATTTAATGAATCCGATTACATCACAGCCTCCAAGAAGCTGTCTGATTTCGTGATTCATTCGGATTCTATACTGATTTTCAGCAACTTTACATGGACCATAAATTGTTCGTATGACCTTCCTCTCGAAAGTTGATAAAATTCTACAATCGGAGGAAGTCAGTGTCCAGCTTTCACTTCCAAATGTAAGCACAGGTCGAATTAATGCTTTGTAAAGTGTGAGTTTACACGACCGCGAAAGATATTTTGATCGCAGAAGTTTTGAGTATGCGTAGAAAACTCTGTATGCGGCAGAGACACGGGCTTTGATATCTGCCTGCATGTCATTTGACGATGTTATTACAGACCCGAGGTATTTGAAGTTTTCCACGCGTTCCACTTCATAGTCGCCAGTATCCAGATTTCCGGGAGGTATGTTCTTAGATGTTGTTAACACTTTGGTTTTGCCGGTGTTGATGCATAATCCAAGTCGTTTAGCATTTCTTTCAAGCTGAGAGAGACTATCCTTAATATCGCTTGTTCTACGTCCGAGAAGCACAATATCATCTGCGTAGCCAAGAACTTGACTAGATTTGTTATATATGCAGTTTTGCGTCTCAATTCGGCTTTTTCTTATCGCGTACTCCAGCGCCAAATTAAACAGTACGGGCGCGAGTGCATCACCTTGTCGAACACCTGATGTTATATCGAAAAGATCAGAAACTGACCCTTCGATTACTATTCTACAATTTGATCCCGATGTTGTGAGTTTGCACAGAGAAACAAGTTTCTCTGGGATGCCAAGGCATATGAGTGCGGACCAAAGGTTTTCGCGGATGATACTATCATATGCTTGCTTGAAATCAACGTAGAGCTGGTGAATGCTGATGTTGTACTCCCAACATTTTTCTAGAATCATCCTTAAGGTAAAACATTGATCTGTGGTTGAACGGTTGGGACGAAAACCACACTGATAGTCTCCGATGATAGATTCGGCGAACGGGATGAGTCGAGCAAGTACGACATTAGCTAGTATTTTATATGCAGTGTTCAACAGTGCGATGCCACGATAATTCGCACACTTTAGACGGTCACCTTTCTTATGCAGCGGAACAATGAGAGCTGTTTTCCATTCAGCAGGTAGTTCTTCTTGGTCCCAGATTGCAAGAATCAGATCATATATACGTGAGACCAGAGCTGCTCCTCCATTTTTCAAAAGCTCTGCGAGAATACCATCGAAACCTGGTGATTTGCCATTTTTCAGTTTTTTAATGGCAGCTTCCACTTCTTCTATTGCTGGGTAAGGGACAAAAATCTCCTCATTTGACGGAGCAATTGCTCGAATAGGATGAACTTCATTCGTTCTATTCAGTAGGTCTTGAAAGTGGGATCGCCACACTGCCAGCACATCGCGTTCACTTGTTGTAAGTTCATTGTTTTCATTTTTGATGGCTGTAGATCTTGGGTGGAAATCTTTTGTCAGATTCCGTGCATTGGCAAAGCACTCTTTTGAATTTCCGTTGGCCTCATGTAGGTCGATGTTTTCGATGCAGCTCTTCATGTGTTCGCGTTTCTTTTTACGTAGAAGTTTTGCTGAGGCTTTTCTGGCGCATAGATAATCAGCTTGGGAGCTTCGGGTGTTCCTTGTTAACCATTTTTCTCGCAGTTTTCGTTTATTTTCAACGGATTGGCGGCACTCGTCGTCAAACCATTCGTTGTGTGATTTCGGTGGTCGTTTTCCCATTGTAGTTTGTGCTGCGGCTATAATGGTTTATTGAAGCGTTTGCCATTCTTCTTGTATGTTTAATGGCATCTCAGAAGAGATGTCATGCTCTTCTATGTTATGTGTTATTATTTCCTGATATCTATTCAGCGTTTCCGGATGTTTAAATGCTTCGACATTCCAGCGCACGGTCTTTTTTGCTTGTCTGTTGTAGATGACAACTTGCACTTGTACTTAAAGATGACAAGCATATGATCGGTGTCCATATCAGCACCTCTGTATGATCGGACGTCAGTTATACTTGTAGAGTGTCTCTTAGAGATCATGACGTGATCGATTTGATTTTCCGTTCTTCCGTCATTTGATTTCCACGTTGCCTTGTGAATTCTCTTGTGAGGGAAGAAAGTGCTGGAAATTACTAGATCATACATCATAGCCTGCTCGGCTGCGCGAAAACCGTTAGTGTTGCTGGTATGATGCAAGCTGTTAGGGCCGATATGTGTTTTAAGTTCTGCAATCCTACCGATTTGAGCATTAAAGTCACCTACCACGATTTCTATACCGTGCCGCGGGATGTTATTGATGACTTCCTCGAGTTCTAGGAAGAACAGGTCTTTAATATCATCTGATTTATCTTCAGTAGGTGCAAGAACATTGACGATCGTTACATTGAATTTTTGCGTACGGATTCTCAGTGTGCATAACCGCATATTAAATGGGCAGAAGTCGATAACATGCTGATTCACGCGACGGTGTAGAAGAAAGCCAACTCCAAATTCTCCTCCGTTTTGATGACCGCAATAATACAGAGTGTATCCTTTCGCTGTTTCATGGATTCCACTGCCTGGCCATCTTAGTTCAAACTGGCCATCTTAAGGTCACCAGAAACAACCTTCTTACACGTTTATATAGCGAGCCGCTTGATCCAAGACAGACGCCCGCTGAAAGCCGCCCCTAACATGGAGAACAGACGCTTTCTACACATTTATATAGCGTGCCGCTTGATCCAAGACAGACGCCCGCTCCAAGCCGCCCCTAACATGGAGAACAGACGCTTGAGTTGCACTGGTTTTATGGCGCCAATGACTCGCCATGGTGCAGAATCATTGAGTATAAGCAGTATTTACTCTGCCCCTCTCAACTACACCAACCTAATTCTGTTAGCGTTACCCAGGTAGCACGGCGTGGACGTAGAATTTCGGATTTTCGCTACCCTTTTTCGCTGATTTTAATTTACCTAAAGTAAATTGGACATTTGATGATGAAACAAATTGCGCTATTCCACATAATGTAAACAGTGAAATTGAATGTTTGTGTATTGATTCACTGTTATCTTATGGGCTCGTTCAATTTAATAAAACTAGTAATTATATTGGAAGATATTTGGATTTATTCTTCAGCAATACTATAAATATGTTTGATGCAACTGAATCACTTCTCCCATATTATCATAAGGCGTTAATCATAAGGCTATGGATATATGTATAAGCAATTTTGAATTTATAAACTCGTCTTATGTTTTTGATAATAATAGTTTTAGTTTAGAATTTTTTGATTTTGATCGTGCCGATATTGATGGTCTGAATTCGTACTTTGCGTCTATTGACTGGAGTTCAAATTTTACTCAAACAAATTTGGATATTGATGTATCTAAATTTTATGAAATTTTATTTCTAGGTTTTGATAGATATGTTCCGATTTCTATAAAACATGCAAATTTATCTAATCCTCCTTGGTTTGATAAGTATTTGATAAATTTAAAAAATAGGAAAAAGAAATTATATAAAAAATGGAAATTTTCCAATGATACAGCAGTTAAATCGAAATTTCTAAGATTATCTTCGGAATTCGATGAATATCATCTGAATGCATATAAAGCCTACATACGGAAAATAGAAAATAACTTGTCTAATAATCCTAACTACTTGTGGAAATATGTTGCCTCCAAACAAAATATAGCTGGCGTTCCATCTACTATGTCTTTCAATGGCTCTATTTGCAATTGCAATCCTGACATTGCAAACCTTTTTGCATCTTATTTTCAAAGTGTGTACAAAATTGACAGTGGTGATGGAAGGAATCTTAACTTTCAAGGTAAAAATAATTTTAATAGCATTATATATTCTCCCATTATTTCACCTAAAACGGTAATTCAATCATTAAAATCATACAAGGGTGGATCTGGTCCGGATGGAATACCAGCTAAGCTTTTGAAAAAATGCGATTTGGTTTTATCTGAACCTTTATCACTATTATTCAATTTATCATTGGCAGTTGGGGTTTTACCTGACATATGGAAGTCCTCACATATTGTTCCAATCTTTAAAGCTGGTAGGAGGGATGAGGTCTCAAATTATAGAGGCATTTCCATTTTATCAGCTATTCCTAAATTATTTGAATCTATTATTTGTGATTACATGTATTTTAATTTAAAAACATATATTGCAGATGAGCAGCATGGTTTTTTTCGTGGTCGCTCTACTGTCTCTAATCTTGTTCAATTTTCTAAATTGGCTATCAATGCTATTGAGTCTAATAATCAATTGGACGTAATCTATACTGATTTTAGTAAAGCTTTCGACTCAATTAATCACCTCATTGTTTTGGAAAAGCTGAAAAACTTTGGTATTCATGAATCCCTAATTAATTGGCTCAAATCGTACCTAACTGGCCGGCTACAATATGTTAAAGTTAATGATTGTTTGTCTAAGCCAATTAATGTAAACTCAGGAGTCCCTCAAGGTTCACACCTTGGACCATTAATATTTATTTTATTTTTGAATGACATAACCGAAGTCTTACAGTACTCGCAATGCCTAATATACGCCGATGATTTAAAAATATTCTATCAGATTGAATCTGTGAATGATACAGTTAAACTACAAACTGATATTAACGCAATAAATGCGTGGTGTGAAAAAAACTTATTATTCTTGAATTTAGCAAAATGCAAGATTATCACCTTTCACCGCAAATCTTCTATCATACATGGTGAATATAAAATAAGAAAAGAATCTTTAGATAGAGTATATGAAGTTAAGGACCTTGGAGTAATGTACGTTCCATCCTTCTCCTTTAATCGCCATATTGATAATATTATTGCAAAAGCACATTCAATGCTGGGTTTTTTAAAGAGAATCATGAATGATTTCAACAACCCAAGAGTTTTAATCTTATTGTACCAATCATTTGTTAGATCACAACTTGAGTATGCGTCGTGTGTGTGGAGTCCTTATTATGTAAAGTATATTAGCAGAATTGAACGCATACAAAAATTATTTCTCTTATTTTATGCAAGAAAGTTAGGGCAATTTGACCGTACCAAAAAGTATTGGGAAAATGTTAGGGATTTGCCACCCTACATTGAAAGATGTAAGGAAACTCGGTTGGATACCTTAGAGGTTCGTAGGCAACATGCTGGTGTAATATTTATTGCAGATATTATTGATGGTCGTATTAATAGTCCTTTCCTACTGGAAAGTTTAAATGTATATGTTCCTAGTAAAAATTTAAGGAAACGACAATTTCTGTCTATAAATGTTCATAAAACGAATTATGGAACAAACCAACCGCTGAATAAAATGTCAGATAATTACAACAAATTAGCGGATGTATGTGACGTCGGTCTAAATAAGTACGAGATCAGACAATCAATTAAGAGAAATTATTTATAGGCATTACTTACTTTTTGTTTTTATTTTACTGACTATTGTATATGATTAATGTATTATTTTATTACATATTTTTGTATTCTTTTTAGGGTTCCGTTTTTTATACGAAACACTATTAGTGAGAGTACAACGTGTTTTTCACATTATTTCGATTATCTCGTGAACCATTAATCCGATGAACTTAAAATTTGAGGTGCTTATAAAACTAACCTATCCACACAAGATGGAGGGTTAAAAAATAAATAAAATTGTGTTCGTTTGTTTTAAGGAGGTACGATGTAAAGCCTTTGAAAACATACATTTTTTTGGCGAGGCAAGTTGGGTATCATATGAAAGGGCTTCATTTCAGCATTATTTAAAAATATATTTTGGAGTTTTTCACCTCACCATTTTTTGTATAATTTTGAAAAATGACGTTTTCGGGATGTTTTATTGCCCCGATTAACTCCGACCCTACTTCATCGAAAATCTTGAAATATATTTGGAATGATAGAAAATTGAGTAGGTTTTTAATGAAAAATATAGAAAAGTGGCAGACACTCATAACTATATTTATTAAAGGGGCGGGAATGTTAAGGGGTAAAAACATCATTTAAAACCAGGTCATGTGGGGTGTCATTTGAAAGAGCACTTGATTTTAGAAATATTGCCATTTTTTTTAGAATTTTGCAATGCATAGTTTTTGAATTATTATCAATAAAGTGACACAAAAAGTTGGTCCCCCCCCTTGCATTTCGAGCCTAATTAACAGAAAAATTTGAAAAAATTCACAGAGACAGGAAGTTTGATAAACTCTGAACGAAAAATATAGCGAACTCTCAAATAATTATATTTTTGTGTTTTTAAGGGATTGGGGTGGGGAAGGGTGAAAAAAAACTTTTTTGACCCAAGCGAGTGGGGTGTCATTTGAAAGAGCTCCAAATTTCCAAAACATTGCAATTTTTTTTAGAAATTTCCGGTACACCGTTTTGGAGTTATTCTAAAAAATGTGCACATTCCAGACCGTTACACCCCCCCCCCCTACGTTTCGACACTGATTGACAGAAAAAATTGAAAAAATTCATAGAGACAGGAAGTTTGCTATATTTTGAACAAAAATTATAGCGGACTCTCAAATAATTATATTTCTGTGTGTTTAGGGGATGGGTGTAAGCGGGGTAAAAAAAAAATTTTTTTGACCCAAGCGAGTGAAATTTCCGGTACACCGTTTTGGAGTTATTCTAAAAAATGTGCACATTCCACACCGTTCCCCCCCCTACGTTTCGACACTGATTGACAAAAAAAATTGAAAAAATTCATAGAGATAGGAAGTTTGCTATATTTTGAACGAAAATTATAGCGAACTCTCAAATAATTATATTTCTGTGTGTTTAGGGGATGGGTGTAAGCGGGGTAAAAAAAATTTTTTTTTGACCCAAGCGAGTGAAATTTCCGGTACACCGTTTTGGAGTTATTCTAAAAAATGTGCACATTCCACACCGTTCCCCCCCCTACGTTTCGACACTGATTGACAAAAAAAATTGAAAAAATTCATAGAGATAGGAAGGGTGTAAAGGGGGTAAAAAAAAACTTTTTTTGACCCAAGCGAGTAGGGTATCATTTGAAAGAAGACCAAATTTCCAAAACATTGCAATTTTTTTTAGAATTTTGTGGTAAACAGTTTTGGAGTTATTCTAAAAAATGTGCACATTCCAGACCGTTCCCCCCCCCTACGTTTCGACACTGATTGACAGAAAAAATTGAAAAAATTAATAGAGACAGGAAGTTTGCTATATTTTGAACGAAAATTATAGCGAACTCTCAAATAATTATATTTCTGTGTGTTTAGGGGATGGGTGTAAGCGGGGTAAAAAAAAAATTTTTTTGACCCAAGCGAGTGAAATTTCCGGTACACCGTTTTGGAGTTATTCTAAAAAATGTGCACATTCCACACCGTTCCCCCCCCTACGTTTCGACACTGATTGACAAAAAAAATTGAAAAAATTCATAGAGATAGGAAGTTTGCTATATTTTGAACGAAAATTATAGCGAACTCTCAAATAATTATATTTCTGTGTGTTTAGGGGATGGGTGTAAGCGGGGTAAAAAAAATTTTTTTTGACCCAAGCGAGTGGGGTATCATTTGAAAGAGCATCAAATTTCCAAAACAATGGAATTTTTTTTAAAAATTTCCAGTACACCGTTTTGGAGTTATTCTAAAAATTTGCACATTCCAGACCGTTCCCCCCCTACGTTTCGACACTGATTGACAGAAAAAATTGAAAAAATTTATAGAGACAGGAATTTTGCTATATTTTGAACGAAAATTATAGCGAACTCTCAAATAATTATATTTCTGTGTGTTTAGGGGATGGGTGTAAGCGGGGTAAAAAAAAACTTTTTTGACTTAAGCGAGTAGGGTGTCATTTGAAAAAGCACCGAATTTCAAAAACATAACAATTGTTTTTAGAATTTTGCGGTACGCAGTTTTTGAGTTATTCTAAAAAATGTGCAAATTCCAGACCGTTCCCCCACCCCCCTACGTTTCGACACTGATAGACAGAAAAAATTGAAAAAATTCATAGAGACAGGAAGTTTGCTATATTTTGAACGAAAATTATAGCGAACTCTCAAATAATTATATTTCTGTGTGTTTAGGGGATGGGTGTGGGGAGAGCAAAAAAAAAACTTTTTTGAACCAAACGAGTGGGGTGTCATTTGAAAGAACACTTAATTTAAGAAACATTGCAATATTTTTTAGAATTCTGCGATGCATAGTTTTTTAGTTATTGATGAAAAAAAGTGCTATTTTAAGTGTATGTTTACCACCCTATATTTCGACGCTGATTTATAGAACAAATATTCCCAATTTAGACTATTAAAATACTTTAGCTAACATAAACAGCTATAGATAAGATTTAACCTCAAGTAACATTTTTGATCAATGTAGATGTGATTGACATTTACTATTGACGTTTACGATTAAACATTTATTCTGTTATGCGTCCATAGTCTGGCGATATAAAGACTTTACAACATAACTTTATGTCATTTATTTTTGATAATATGTTCTTTCCGTGAATGTTACCCTTGGCGAGCGAATTTTATTCGCACTTGTCTGACTTTTTTTCTTTAATATTTTTCGTAATGACTAATCGTAGGGAAATTGTATTTCAAATTGATTATCTAAATAAATAAATAAATAAATAAATAAATATATATATATATATATATATATATATATATATATATATATATATATATATATATATATATATATATATATATATATATATATATATATATATATATATATATATATATATATATATATATATATATATATATATATATATATATATATATATATATATATATATATATATATATATATATATATATATCAGTGTTGCAAAACGTTACTCGTAACGTAACGCAAAAACGAAATAACGAAATGAAATAGCGTTATTTGTAATAATTACGTTCATAACGTTTTAAAAATTAAACTACGTTACAATAACGTAAAACGTAACGATAACTTAATATTTTATTTCGTTTTTCGGGTAACTTTTTTTATAAATATGTATATGAAAATCAAAACGCAAAAACCGGTTGAATAAAATCCAACTTATCTACTCTTTATCAATTTTTGCGGACGCTTAAACTACAGATTTTGGTAGTTCTAATGCCCGATTTATAGTCGGTAACGTTAACTTAACCGTAACTTAAGACATCTAAAAAATTTGATTAATAGTGGGTAAGAAATTACGTATTCATTGACGTTTGAACTGATATTAATTATGGTTTTGTAATCAATGTTACAAATCAATCAATTCTTTAAAAGTAATTAACTGAATTTAAAATAATAAAATTCGAAACATACATTTGATACAAAATTTAAAAATAAAAAAATTTATTTTCATATTAATTTTCTGCTAATATTTGGTTTTAAAGTCGCTCTTTGCATTTGCATTTTTTAAAAAATAAAATTTTATTTTTATGGACACTTGCAATTAAATATTACTTTTCTTCAGTTTTTATACCAAACGTCAAAAAATCCTTAACAAAATCTTTAAGATAGAATGAAATGAACTTTACGTTAAGTTTGCGTTAACGACTATAAATGCTCTAGTGCGTTTTCATACATTTGTACTTTACATTAAGTTAACGTTAAGTTAAAGTTACCGACTATAAATCGGGCATAAAATGTTGTACAATTTTAAGTTTATTTTAAATAGTTTCAAGTCTGTAGTAGCCGTTTTGCATCACAGGTGTTTTGAATAATTTTAAGACAGAATATTTTTATGCTGGCCGAAAAATCAATCTGAAGATCTATTAAAAGCAACTCTAAGGCCCGCTATACACCTGAGCTAAACTATGCGAAATATGCGAACTATGTTTTTAAAAATAATGTATATAACGTAATTATAGAAAAAAACATTATGGAAACAAAACATTTAAAAAAGAAAAGAAAAACGGAAACATTACATTTTTATTAAAAAGCTTTATTCGCATTAAAACATTACTTTTTTAAAAACATAGCTCGCATATTTCGCATAGCTTAGCTCAGGTGTATAGCACGCCTAATAGTTATAAACAAACTATCAGATTTGTGAAAACTCCTGATAAGATTGCTTAGTTTTGGTAAAAATTAATTATTTTTAATATGAAATGATTTCAAAATATTCGTCGGAGTGACGTGAATAATCCATTGTATAATTCTTTAATTTTAATTACGTCAGTTACATATCTACGCCCGTCGATGATCTCCACGAGATCAAAACTATAGTAGCGTGAATTATAAAAAATATATATACTTAAAAATTTTAAAATTATTGTTTTTTAATTGTTTTTTATATATAACAATAGTGAATAATAAAAGGTGTCGTTATTAAAATTAAAGAATTTGAAATGAGTCAAATTTTAGTTACATTATTTTAAAATTAAATTGTAATGTTTAAAACTAATCTGTTAAACATTACATTTAATTTTAAAATAACGTAATTATAACGTTATAACATAATAAAATATAATATTTTTCTGTTTCATAACGAAATAACGTACCGGAAAAATAAATATACTGTTATAAAAACGAAACGCATAACGTTACGATTTTTTTTTCGTTTTGCAACACTGATATATATATATATATATATATATATATATATATATATATATATATATATATATATATATATATATATATATATATATATATATTAGACATAACCTAACTTATGAAGTTGTTATTTTTATCCCTCCCACCGACTAATTATGTTCCATTTGACTCGAAAATGAAGTGTATGCAGTTTTACTGATATCGGAAAATAATTACCCACCGCGCAGTGGCGTCGAAGATAAGAAAATTAGCAGAATAATAGGATTTTTTATGTTTATCAGATATAATGATCTTAAAATATAATATATCTCATAATTTCGATTTTTTTATTAAAAGTTATTTACTTTACAATTCCAACGAGCCTAAGTATGTAGAAATCGATTTTAGGAAAGCGTTTTTATCGAATTTCTTCTTCTTAAATCCAAAAAAAAAAAAATCTGCGAAAATTCAGAAAAACTAAATTTTTATGTTAGATATAGACTTTGTTTGA
This sequence comes from Diogma glabrata, assembly GCA_963693315.1. NCBI lineage: Eukaryota > Metazoa > Arthropoda > Insecta > Diptera > Cylindrotomidae > Diogma > Diogma glabrata. The sequence continues at coordinate 57,505 of CAVNZG010000115.1, forward strand.
GTAACACAAATTTTTATTTTTGGATACATTGCTAGCAGAATTAACTGGATATGGTAAAGTATATCGTTTGCCTACCATAGTAACATTTGGTAATATTGAGAAGTTATTAACGGCTCCATAATGCGAAGAAGGGAGCGGCTTATCGATTGCGAATGCGATATATGAATGCCTTGAAGAATGGGATCTTACTGATAAAGTCAAAGCCATGTGTTACGACACGGCATCAAGTAACAATTTGACCAGAAAAAAGTGGAAAAAAGATTGGCCACAATTTGATTCGATTCCCATGTCTTCATCACATACAGGAGATTAAACTACGGGCTGTTTATGATCTCAAATTCGGAAAGACCACAAGTCCCAATTTTTATCTGTTCAACAAATTCCAGAAGGCATAGGACGATGGTAAAATTAATCCAACAATGTTCAAAAGTGGAATATCGGACAAAAAACTGGGAAACAAAATTCCAAAACACTCGTGAGAAGCACTAGCAATTTTTTTTTCATGAAGAGGTGGAAAAATCACACCCACGCAGCGAATATAAAGAATTTGTGGAAGTTACATTGCTTTTTCTTGGCGAAACCATTGAGAATTACAAATTCAAACGCCCAGGTCCGACAAGTCACGCAGTTTGCATTTTTTCGAGACGTTTGCATTTTTCTGATTATGTTGTATGTAAAAATTTGGTTCAAATGCATAGATGGAACAGCAGCCGCAAATCAGGATTTGGATTTCATCAAATCGGCCATCGCTTTTAAAAAAATTGACCAAAGAGTTTCAGAAGAAATGTTGAGCAAAATTTGTTATCATCTTCACTATTTAACGGAGGCAAATATTGGCTTGGCTTTTTTCGACCTAGAGATTTCGTTTGATGAAAAACGAAAAATGGTTCAAAACCTTGAGGTCCCAGCATGGGACATCCCCATCGCACCTCAAACTCACAAAAAAGATTTTGACGCAGTCAAACATATGCAACTTTTTGCTAATAAGAACATTAGTGATTTTGTCACAGAAAAAACTCAGTTTTTTTAATCGATTTAGAATTTGTATTGATTTTTTGCTACATGACCCATCGGAATGAGGATTTCGTCAAAGCCACGTTGGTTTGCCAAAGTTTGCATGTTGTTAATGATACCGTCGAACTCGGTGCTAAGTTGATGACACGGAATACAACAACATTCTAACTAAAGACGAGGAAGGTACACAATACACCATTCAGGTGGTCGAAAACTACAGATGCAAATGCCCATCATACAATAAATCTAATTTAATTTATTGATTTCTTTTGGAAAAATGTTGCTCTTGAATGAAAAATTATTATAAATTTAACCATAAAAATTAATTTTTTTCTTTGAAAAAAGATTATTACGAATTAGTGAATTTTCGTATATGTAAGAAGAAAAATTAAGATAAATCGCTTTCCTAAGATCGATTTCTACATACTTAGGCTCGTTAGAATC
>CAVNZG010000116.1:0-67597 GCA_963693315.1 Diogma glabrata
CGGTATACAGTTCTTTTTGTTGCATAGTACTGAGTTCTGATTTTGAAGGAATAATATGTTCGAATTGTTTGTGTCCATATTTTGTTTCTAGACCAGATAGTTTTTAATTTATTAAGAACTTCAATTCACTACATATGTTGACATCTTCTTTCTTATTGGTTCTTTCTTCAAATTCTTCTTTTGACTTCTCTAAAAATCAAATATTATCTCTCGGAAACTAAGAGTGTTTAATTTCGGCTTGTTTAAAGATCTTCTTTCTAATCATCCAAGAAAATTAATAAATGCTTCATCCCTGATTTGCTCTTAATTCTTCTGATTCTGAATAACAGCTTTCTTAAAAAAATTATTTGAACATAAAAAAACCAAAATTATATCAAATGCATGGTATAGACGTGGACACATTTATGTTAAGGTGAACAAAGATGACGAAAAAGCTGTTATCGTCAGATCGCTAGATGACGTTAGCAAAATTATCCAAAATCTACGATAAGTTACATGAAGAAGATGACTAATTCTGATGATAAATCACCGTATGTACACACATAAACAATTGTTTTTTTTCATTAATATTATATTTTATGCTCTACGTTATATGAATTGAAAATACTAAACAAATTTAATTTTTTTTCTCAGCTGTTATTAGTTGAACTTATTTTTTGTTACAGTAAAATTTTTTTTTTTACTTGTTTTATATTGTAAATTTTGAAATTTTCTAAAAATTATATTTCGTTTCTTGTTTTTGAGTGATAATTACGTGAACCATTTGTGTTAAGCATTCTGTTTTTTTTCTCCTTCTCATATATAAGTGTGTAAAAATTGATTTTTTTGGTGAAAGGATTGAACTGGAATAGTTTACTACATCTCAAGTAAGCAATTTTATTCTTATTGTTTTTCGTTTACTATTTTTTATTTTTTGAGTTGTTCCGTAACCTATATTACGTAAAAATCATGAATATTGACGACATAACCAGGCAAAACATTGATATTGCATATTCCTTGGAGCTGGTGAATCGGATATTTATTCTAATACATTACTACGAATAGTCATATAAACTCGAGGAGCGTACGTAATAAAACTGGACAGAATAGAAGAAACCTTCTCCAGTTTGAATTGTTATCCTCATATTGTTGTTTTAACAGAAACTTGGTTGTATGAAGATGCAAAAAGGTCTATAACTTAAAAATGTATAACTCGTTTCATTGTACACGTGATCATAATCGCGGTGGAGGAGTAAGTATTTTTGTGCATGAATCTTTCTCTGGCAGTGAAATCTTTCAAACTACGATCGATAATGTTAATTATTGATTTTAAAATTTCTTCCGATTAATATTCATATTCTTGGTATATACAAACCTTCAACATCAAACTACGATACATTTTTTGAAATTTTCGATGATTTGTTATCTAAATATCTTAACACATATCTATTAGGTGATTTGAATATTAACTTTTTAATCACAAATGATAGTGAAACAGTGCGACTGCAGTCTGTGATTTTATCTAATGGATTTTTAATTCTTAATTCACCGGATGCTAAGTTTGCTACAAGAGTAACAGAAACCTCAAGGACTACCCTGGATTATGTTATGACAGACATCATTAAACACTCTTTTAAGCTTGCTTTATTAGAAATAGACTATTCTGACCACAGAATGATCATATTGGATATTCTTAATCAACCGATTGTTCCTCGTCCAGTCGAATTTTATACGGTAATAGATTATATGACATTGTCGTATAATATTAGTTTAATTGATGTATCAACTTTAAATAATTTTTTAGATATTATAACCACACTGTCGAATTTAATAGCCGAAAATACTAAATTAATTACACCACCATCAAAGAAAAAGTTTGGGTTAATAAAACATTAATAAGATTTATAAAAAAAACGTGATAAACTTTATAAATTGCGAAAAAAAATATCCACAAATCCCTCTGTCAATCACCTTTATAAAGTTTTTAGGAATAAGGCTGCCAATTTGAAACGAAAATTAAAAAAACAAATTCTATTCAAATGAACTTAAAAAAATAATGGTAATGCCAGGAAAAATTGGCGGATTCTTAAATCGTTAATTTTTAATACTGATATAACATCCACGAAAGAAATATTGCCCTCGTGACAGATAATAAAATGGTGACCGATGACGTTCTTATCGCTAATAGTTTTAATAAATTTTTCATAAATGTCTCAAATTTATGTCATAACAAAATCCAAAATAAGTTATCTTGTATTATTTTACATTTTATGAGTTACTTAAGCTTCGCACTTGAGTCTTCCTTCAATTTAAACGAAACAAATGAAGAGGAAATATTTAAAATTTTGACTCGCCTAAATTCAAATGCTGCAACTGGATATGACAATATATCGGTCAAACTAATAAACAGATTCAAACTTATACTTGTTCCAATAATCACCAACATTATCAATCAGTCAATAATCCATGGTGTTTATCCTAATGAGCTTAAATTATCTAAGGTAATTCCAATATTCAAACAAGGAGACAAAAATATCTTAACTAATTATAGACCAATTTCTATTTCTAATGCATTTTCTAAAATATTTGAGAACGTATTATATGCACGTTTAGATAATTTTTTGAGAAGCAATCAGTTATTCACCCAAATCAATTCGGATTCATTTCTAAATCATCAACTCAATCAGCTATAGCTAATATTCTAAACAATATTCTACCTGCCTTGGATCAGAAATTTTATGTTTCCGTGTTGTTTATTGATATAAGTAAAGCATTTGATTGTATTGATCACAACATTTTGCTTGAAAAATTAAAACTACTGAACCCATCTTCAAATACTCTATTATTGTTCAAAGATTTCTTACGAAATAGGAAACAATTTACTGTTGTTAACGGAACCTGTAGCGACGAAGATTGTGTATTTGCGGGTGTTCCACAAGGCTCAATTCTAGGTCCACTACTCTTTATATTTTATATTAATGATATCTTCTCATTGGGTCTTGTTGGAATCCTGCAAATGTATGCCGATGATGCAGCTATTGTATACAAAGCTAACAGTCCTTGGCAGTTATTAGAAATGATGAAACAGGACTTGTCTATTATTGAAAATTGGCTTATTGCTAACAGTTTATCAATTAATCTAAAAAAAACTAACTATATTCTATTTGAAACTAAGCCAATACCACCGAATTTCCCTAGAAGCTTCAAAATAAATGAGAATGAAGTAAAGGAGGTAAAAATAGCAAAATATTTAGGACTCATTTTTGATTCCAAGTTAACTTGGAAACAACATATAAACAGTATCAAGAAGACGATAGCTCCGGTAAATTTTGCTATCAGAAGAATAAGAGATTGTGTTGATGAAAAGTTATCCTGGTTATTGTACTATGCCCATATAAATAGTCGTCTTACACATATGTCCCAGTTTTGGTCTTCATCCTCAAAAGCTGCCGTACATGAACTAGTAGTGCTTCAGAATAAAACAATCAAAACTATAAAAGATCTTCCTTGGCTGACTCCATCAAGATCTCTGTATTCAAAGAACATATTGCCATTAGATCTAATTATTCAATTTGAATCCCTACTTTTTATTCATAAAATAAAGCATAAGCTTTTGAAATGCAATATCAATATTTTATATACAGAAGATGTTCATGATTATGATACTCGCCAAGTCTCCAATATGTATGTTGCTCCAGTAAGAACAGCTAGAGCAACAAATAACGTATTTTTTAAAGGATTTGTGCATTACAATAATTTACCAACTAATATTAAATGTATTGAATCAATTAATTTATTTAAAATAACATTGAGGGAACACCTTTTTAATCTCTGGGCAAACTGAAAAGAAGATAATGGTGTTTTACTTAATGAACTGCTTGATTAAATCATGATGGCTCTCTTTCAATTTATTTGAAATGGTAATTGGTATTCAAGTTTCGCAAACAAAAAGGTACTAAGCTTGAAATAAAAAAAAAATCCACAAATATTTTTTTTTCATGGCTGTCATAAGTTTTTCCACACTTATCTATTTTAATTTTTTAATAATAGGAATAAATAACGATTATTTACTTGACACAGATGGCTCATTTATAAAACAAAATAATATTTAAAATGGAATAATGTAATAAAAAATATAATAAAAATAAAAATAAAATAAAAATAATAATAAAATAATAATAAATAATAATAAAAAATAATAATAAAAGTAATAAATATAAAAATACATAAAAGAAAAAAAATTAACTTCATTATCAATTAACTTTATATTGTTGAAAAAAAAGAAAAAATTGTAATTAAATATTGTTAAATCGATTTAAGATCTGACCGACCTACACAGTTGCTTCGCGACTTTTGGTCTGGTGTATAATTTAAATAAAGAAAAAAAAAAAAAAAAAAAAAATAACTTTTGATATATTGAATAAATAAATAAATAGAAGTTACACAATTATTAGAAATAACTTTTGTTTTAATATATGAATTAAAATTTAAAATAATCAATATTTTAGAATTAAATATTTTGTTTGTACAGGGTCTCTATTTATCTCAGTCGTTTGTGGTCGCGATTTCCTTTCGTTATTGTTTTTTTTTTTTTTTTGAAAATTCACGTTCACAGTCGAGGTGTTTATTTGGAATCTAAAAGTTTCGGTTTTTGGGGCAGATACAAGAAATTTTTCGTTTTTCTCCTTTTTATTAATTTCTGTTATTTTTTTAAACATTGAGTACTAGACAGCAAAAAAAATGTTTGTTCTACTTAATGATCAATCCTTCTACGGCTGAGCTAAGAAAAATTTATGAGTGGCCAGAGCACCATCAGTGCCTGCTTCAGTAGTACAGCATGAAGGGTACCAACATTATAGGGACTTGAGTCAATTTTGTTCAAATTGGCTTCCTCTATTTGCAGGTGATGGATCATCACCTGATGCTAACGAGCTCATACACATAATTGAAATGGCTGCGCAAAAGAATCAAGTGTACTGGTACAATTTGAAGTTCATTGTTCCCCGATATCTTCGTGGGGCTGCGGATAAATACTATTTAAATCCTACTTATGAGTATCAGGTGGTGACCTTCCTTTACTCAGAGAGGGTTTATTACGTACATTTGGTACCCTTACCGAGGCTAAAGCTGGACTTAGGGAGCTGCTGAACAGGAAACAAAAGTCAAAGGAGGGGATCTATGATATTGTCGAGATCAGTTCACTGAAGACACGATTGGCCTAAACGTTTACAGAACGGGAATGGATCAAAATAGTAAGATAGGGCATGTCAGTTTAGCTAAGAAGGCAACATTGGTGGCAAACAAAGCGAATATGGACGGCCTGCCGGTGATGTTCCAAAAATTTGAGAAGCTATAGTCATCTTTGCCAAAAACATCAAGGACAGCTGGTCAATACAGGATCAGAGAAATTTTACCAACAGATGATGATGAACCAGATTCATCAAATAATCAATCTTATGTTGCAGCATATGAAATCACACCACGAATGCTTAGAAGATCTGTGATGGCTAAAAGATCAATCATGCCAAGGATATCGGACACTTGGTATAAGATTGTCCTAGTATTCAAATAAAACCAATTTGCTTCATATGTGGTAAACCTGACGTCACTTTTCCTAAATGCACAAATGCACAAATGCTCAATTTAAACGAATGTACTTCCTGAGAATTTGTATGAAAGATTGGTCAACTGTCACCGAACGCGATCCATCTCAACAGAATAGACACAGTTTCGCCAACTCCAAACGAACGATCTGATAAACGTCAAGGATTTTTTTCCTTCCTTTGAAGTTTTAGGTCTTGGTAACACTTCTTTGGTTGAACATGTCGTCGATGTTGGGGATAGTGCACCTGTAAAACAAAGGCATTACCCCACATCGCAGGCAGTACAAAACATCTATGCCGATCTTGATCGAATTCTACAATTGAGAGTGATCGAAGAGAGTTCTAGTTCCTGGTACTTGCCAGTGGTTCTAATTCTGAAATTTTCAGGGAAGAACCGTTTGTGTTCAGACTTCCGATCTAGGGATCTAGGATTATGTATCTAGCATCTTGTATCTAAAATCTGGTATTTTGTTACTGGTGTCTGATATCTTGTATCTTGTATCTGGTAATAGGTATCTAGTTTTGGTATAAGATATCTGGTATCTAGTATTTATCGTCTAATATCTTTTATTTTATCAGTATATTGGTTTAATCTTTTCATTGTCCCATACGATATCCCAGTTATTGTTGTTTTTTCTAGAATTCGTCGTCTTCTGTTGGACATGCATCAAATAATTAGTTGAAACAGAATTTTATAAATTTTGCAACGGTTTCAGAAATCAAAAGCAAGAAATAACATCAACATTTTTTTAGTTGAATATTTTAAAAATTCTTGAGTGTATTAAGGTTAGGCTAGTAATTACACCATTACGTTTACTTTACATTTAATCCAACTAAGAAAACAGCGTTTTCATCACCTTATTCCGTTTTATTTTATTTTGTTAAAAAACGCCGTCTCAAAGTGTAACAACCTGTATCTGAAAAAAATTAGGATCATTTTTTTTTTTTGGAAAAATGTTTCTTAGACAAAAGTTTGTGAAAAATTGGAAATGTAAATTTTTGAGTCACAATTCATCGGTAGTAGAACAGCTTAGTCACGAAGGATTAAAACATGTTTGTCAGCAAGATCAAATAGATAGAATTATTTTAAATTGTTATCAGATGTTTGGGTTTTCTGGAACGACTTCTTATAGAACAACTTAAATAATGTGCAAGCATCTTTAATAATTTCTAAAAACAACTTTGATTTTTCAACCATTTTTATTCTTTAAAATCCTCACCAATTCTACCAACACAACGAAATAATGACCAAGAAAAGAAATGAAAATTGCATAAAATATCTCGAATGACCTCCCATTCCAAATTGTATTCTTATAATTTTTTTGCCTTCTTATCCATCGATCATCTATCCATCTCTTCTGTTTCATTTCTTTCTTCCATTCGTTTCTTTCCTTTAAGAATTCAACTAAAAATTCATTTCTAGAAATGGAACTACATGACCTAAGCTTTTATTTTCTGAAAATAAAAATATTCTTATTGTGTTCGTTTGTACAACGATGTGATTGTGTTTTGAGAATCATATCTAATTCAGATGTATAGAAACTCAATTTTCTTTCAATATTTAGATTTTTCCGATTGTATTCTATTGTTTTCTATTTCCAATGTATTCGGTTTGTTGTTGTTCTATGCATTATTTTTGAAGATGAACGTCCATCCATATTTTGGCTGTCCTTCCGGAAAAATGTCTGAAAAATTTTCTTTTATTTTTACATTTGATTTTTTTTCTTTGTGATTGTAAAACTTTTCAGAAAGTTGAAGCATTTTTCAAACGAAAAACGGACAAGGAGAGTAGTGTGAAGTTATTGATTTTTGTATATTTTTCTTTACCAGTTCTCAACCTTATTCTATCAATCACAAATCATTTTGTTTCGTGTAAATCGAAGACGGAAAAAAAAGAGATGAGTAGGTGAAAATTTTTCTTTTCGGTTCGTGTTCACTTGTATTCTCTTCTTATTCAACACCTTATAGTTAATATATATAAATTATTTAAGCTTTCTTCCTTTTCTTCTATGTTGTTATTTGAATTTTTTTTATGCAGGAAAATCAGTAAAAAGAGTTGAAGAAGTAAAACGATAAAATTGTTTGATATACGGAATCGTGTTGATTTTTTGATTTTTAAAGGAAGTTTAAGATGGGTGAATGATTTGGGATGCACTCAAAAAACTATTTGGTTAATATTACTTGAGAAATTTTAGTTACCGTGAAATAGTTATTCTAACCATTTTTTTTATTTCAAAATACTAGAAATAAAGTCTCCTGAACAAAATAAAATTAGTTATCATAACTAAAAAACTTTAAATCAAAATTTTAGTAGTTAACACTATACTTTCGTTACAATAGGTCAATAGTTATTTTGACTAGGACATTATTGTCATATAAACTAGAAACAGTTGTTGGTATAGCAAAAAAAGTTGAGTTATACATTTTTTCCTTTGTTTTACAGCATTTTAAAATATGTATTTCAAGGACATGTCTGCATGTATACACGTATATTTAGCAGTAACTCCTCTCATCTTGTCCGGTTAATGCAATATATATTTCAAGTTTTCCGTTTAAAACAAATTGAAATATAGTTTACAATATACATGTATATATATAACTATATAACTTAGATTTTTTACAATACAATTATGCATTAGTGTTATAATGCCAAATAATTAAAAAAACATCTTTCTTGACAATCTTTTCTTTGTTCTTAAAATGCCTAACGGTAAAATATACATAAACAAAGAAGCGAAACGAATCAAGTTTCACCAATACATTGAAGACTAATCCTATTGTTTTACACGTTATTCGTGTCATTAGTATCACTGCATCTGTGTACCATTAACATCGCTACACATTTTAGTGCGTATTTAGTTCTTCTAATAGCGTTCAACTGTTAATGTGGGGTGATTTTTTAATGATAATTTGCGCATTAATAAATGTTAATGATTATAATTAATAGTGTAATTACTATCAGTGTTCATTTATGGCAATAATATATGATTATTTTTGGGTGATTTTTGTGGACATCGTTTTTGTTAAATTATTTTTCAAACAATAAGTTACATAATAAGAATATTATTAGCAATATTGTGTTCTTATATTAAAAAAATTGGTGTGACTTTTTAGTGATAATTTCCATCAAAAAGTGAAACTGATTATTATCAATAGTGCAATCATTATCAGTGTTTATTTATGGAAATAATGGAGGATACTTTTGTTGCGGATCGTTTAAAAGAGTGGGGCTTGGAACAACTGATTGAAGAATTTGATCGTAAGTAACGTTTTTGATTAATTTTTATTGTTTAGTATTTTGAAAAAGGTATATCAGTAAATAATACAGTAAAATAACCTTCAGTAAATAATGTATTAAAAGTGAAAAAATGATTACGTGATACGTCTCGCGTAATGAAATTGTTTCTTTGTTTCAATTATTTTTTATTAACTTATATCTAAACTGATCTATCTAACGTATTCATGTAGGACAAAAAATTGATCGTGAAACATTTTTATCTATTCCTGAAGAAGGTATTAAACAAATAATTCAGTTAGTCGGTTGGAAATATACATTTTTACGAAAACGTGAAGAGTATTTGACAAAAAATGCTGTAAGTTTGTTGAAAAATTAATTTTAACTTATCATTCTAAACTGCAATTTTCCATTCTAAGTTTTTTTAATAATTTTATTTTTTTTGTTAATACTAAAAATTAAAATGTAGATGCCAACAAACAACCCAATACCTATAGCATCAACAAGTAATAATGCGTTAGAAAAAAATATAACCAGAGATAACAATGACGACTCAAACAAAGCGGTGGATGTAAGATCGAATAAAGTGAGAAACAAAACTAAACTTCCTAATGGATCACAAAATTAATGCATCGAATCAATCTGCACTGAAAAAAAATTCGGCTACTACAACCGCCTTGTGCCCACGGAATGTTTTCTGTCACAAAACCTCAAATACGGTTGTTGTTTCTACAAATGTGGTTTTTGAAGAAATCACAACTGAATTTGAGATTATTTTGGCAAAAAACATTCGATTGGCACAAAATAGGTTGTAATGACTGAATTTTTTCTTTCAGTGTGATGGACAGGCCTTGAGAAAATTGTTAAATGACAGTTTAATTGGACAATGCTTATTAGAAAAAGCCAACTGTTTAGATGCGACGGATCGGTGTGATTTGGTGAGGATAATAATTGAACATCAGATGTTCATTAACCTTAAGTAAGTTTGGTATTTAAGGTATTATATTTCTAATGAAACGATAATTTTTTTTTCGGTTATAGTTATTTTCTGTGAACAGTACTTTATATCAATTTATATCAAATTGAAATCCTTTTTTATAACAATAACTGCATGTGTGATTTGAGTTGGTTTAATATATAAAGTCAATTTTGATTTTTAGAATAAATAGGGAGCAGTTTATCAATTGGTCGGATCAAATTGTCTGTGTGTTTCGTAAAGAAAGAAAAGATACCTACTACATTCCATACAAAAAAGATGAAACCGCAGCGTCCGGAAAATTATATGATAAGTTTACAAATTTGAGCAAAAAGCTACGTGCTATTAATTTCTCAAAGAAAAAATCAAACGAGGTCACAACAACTACTACATTCGATAGATCAGATGTCGACAAATTAAAAAATGTATCCTCAGAGAATCATGGAGAAATAAAAGAGTTGTGGATCAAGACTCATGCATTCCGGATGATTCAAAGGAAAGAAGTAGAAAGTATCAGCTGTTACTTTGAACTATATCCTATGCTTACAAACCCTATTGGACCGACATTGGTAAATTTTTAAAATATCTATAATTCACCATTATGATATCAAATCACTTACCAATTCTGTTAAATTTTTATAGATCAATTTGGATTTTATGAATTTGTATAATTTTGAGGATGACAATATATTTATAAAGATTTGGCCTGAACTTAGCTGTAAGTTGATCCGTGTTGCTCAACAGAAAACAGCTTGCAAGAGTATCTTAAAAAGCCTTGGTAAAAATTTCACTTTATTTGTAGCTACCTTTTTTTTAGTAATTTCATGTGTATAATGATGATTTTTCTTTCAAACTTTAGATTCTGATACAACCGTTGACGTCAAAAGTCTCATCGTTTTGCCGTATTTATTTCGACCCACACAAACTAAATCTGAAACGGGCAAAAAATGGACACCTACTTATAAAGAACAAGCAGACAGTTTCATTTTGTTTATTGATGTATGTATTGCAATATCATTCTAGCGATTTGATTTAAATTTATTTCATTTTTAAAACTTTATTTCACTATACGGTTCTGTTGATATTATTCTACAGTTTAGTAATCTCAAATATAACTGTAATTTTTTTCTTTTCAAACAATTTTTTTATTTTAAATAATTTTAATTTTAATAATTTGCATACGTAAAAAAATCTAATTCAACTAAAATAATTCAAATTCAAATAATACAGAAAAATTACTGTACTGATTAACTGTATTGAATGAAAACTATTATAATATGAAATTGCAATGATTTTTTACTTATATGTACTCATTTTCTATTTTTAGCATATGAATGATTTACAAAAAAGTTTGGAAGAACGAATTAAACAATTGAGGAAGCATCGTAATTCATCGCAACCGTTCATTATCGTCGTGGGAAATCCCAAAAAAATTGACGCCTGCTATGTTATAATAGAGGCAGTGAAGTTTAAATATGAGAATATTTTTGCTGCGGTTGATACATGCTTCAAATCATTTTTTGCGTTCAATTTAAAATATCCCGTAGAAAGTAAATCAACTTGGATTTTTTTAGAACGTACCATTTATGGTATAAATAGAACTTCTAAAACTCCGCCTGGCATTAGCTCAATACTATCCGATTTAGAATCATTTAATATTGAAGCTTCTGTAGGGGAAGAATCATTTGATTAAATTGAGCTTATTTTCATGCTTTTATTGTTATTTTTAATTATTATTTTATATAAATTGCTCAATCGTATTGAATTCGTAAAAATATTCTTAGAAAACTTAAAAAAATAATTTTTCTTTTATTTTATTATTTATTAAATTTCGTTTTATCTTGATTTAAAATAATTCTATATATAAGCTCTATTATTCATCTGTAACTTTTTGCGTAATATACAAAATCACCATGAAAATTGTTTGCGCTAAATGTGGTAACATTGTAGAAAGTAAGCATTTAGATAAACACATGAAGTATAATCATGGTATTCAAACTGGCTTTGCATATTTTTGTCCTGATAAGACATGTGATAGAAAATTTAGTTCTGCTAAATCATTAAATAATCATGCCCGGAAATTGAATCATATATTATCAAATGAAAATGTAATTCAAAAAAATTTGCCTGTAGCCACGACTTCATGCACAACACAATTGCTAGATAATATTGATTCTAGTCATATGCAAAATGAAAATGAATTAGATGAAGAAAATTTTTCTGAAATTTTAACAAAAAAAAAAGACAATTTGCACAATGAATTTTGGAATATTATTTCTGCTTTGTACGCAGACACATCATTAACGCGGGTACAAATACAAAGATTTGTAGATTATACACAGGACTTTCTTCAAGGCAGTTATGAGAAAATTCTAAGAGACATTTGTTTAAAGTATGTTAAAGATGAAATAATCAAAAGTGAGATTGATAGGGAATTCCAAGCTTTAAGATTAGTATTTGAACCATTTAATACAGACCACAAGCGTATCAATCAGCTTGTATTTCACAAAGGCTTGATAAAAGCAGAAGAAAAATTATTAGGTTATCGCGAAGTAAATAATAGATTGGGCGTTTTAGAAAATATAAAAACTACTTGTCAATTTATTCCTCTGCGGGAAACTTTAAAAGCATTTCTGGAAATTCCAAACGTATTTAACATCATCAAAAATTATATCAATACTTTAAATAATACCTCGATTTCGAACATTGTTCAATCACCTTATTGGAAAAAACAAAACGATGGCATTGATGGTATTATTCTTCCACTTTTTATTTATCAAGATGACTTTGAGACGGAGAATGCTCTTGGTTCTCGAGCAACTATTCACAAACTGTCAGGTGTATACGCAAATATAGCATGTTTGCCTCCAATTTTTCTTTCAAAACTAGATAATATTTTCTTGGTACAGCTACATCATTCTAGTGATGCTGCTTACTTAGGCAATGCATGTGTCTTTGAACATTTGATAAAAGAATTAAATTACCTGTCAAATATCGGTGTAATAATTGATCATGAAGGCGAAGAAGTAGTTGTCAAATTTCAATTAGCAATGGTCTTAGGAGATAATCTCGGCTTAAATAACATTTTAGGATTTAGTAAAAGTTTCTCAGCAAAATCATATTGTAGATTTTGTAAAATGATGAAAAATATTTGTCAAAAATCCGTAGAAGAAGACGTTGAATTATTAAGAGATAAATTCAACTATGCAATTGATTTCTCAAAACAAACACCTCAATCCACAGGTATTTCCGAATATTCAATTTTCAATTCTGTTGATAGATTTCACGTTTGTGAAAACTATTGTGTTGATATAATGCACGACCTTCTGGAAGGTCTTTGCAAAAATGATTTGGCAAATATTTTAAATCATTTTATTGAAAAAAAAATTTTCACACTTGAAACTTTGAATTATAAAATACAATATTACAAATACCCTAGAAATTGCAATAAACCGTCCATAATCACACGGAAAAATTTACAAGATAAGAAATTGCGGATGAGCGCAGCAGAAATGATGATATTTACTCTTCACGCAGGCTTAATTTTTGGTGACTTAATATCTGATGACGGTGATGAATACTGGGAACTATATAAATTATTAAGACAAATTTTAGTTATTTGTTTGAAGTTAGTGGTATCTGATAGTTTTAGTTATCTTCTAGCTACCTTAATTGAAGAGCATCATAGTCTTCATTTAAAGTTATTTGGTGATCACACACCGAAAGGCCATTTTTGTCTACATTATCCTCGTATTATGAGATTAGTAGGACCTCTTCGGCATTTTTTGTCAATGCGATTTGAAGGGAAACATCGTATTTTCAAGCAAGCTGCGAGAACAACGAGCAATCGTCAAAATTTATGTTTAACATTAGCTTCGAGACACCAGCAACACATGAATTATGCGTTTGAGACCGGTTCCGCTTTTAAAGAAACTTTAGTTTATAAAGATTCGAAATATACAAAGATTTCTGAACAGTCTTCAAAAATAATTAGTAAAAGAATTTCAGGAGAGTTTTCTTTAATAGCACATATTGCACTTGGCAATTGTATATATAAAATCAATGCATTTATTGTTGTTAGAATAGATGATATGCCAGTTTTTGGGTGCATAAAAAATATTTTATTAACAAATAATGCAAAGCCAGTAGGAATCAGTGATTTTAAACTATTAGTTGAAGTGTATGAAACTTTAGGGAAGAATGATCATTTGCAAAGTTATGTTATACCACGCTTAGGTAAAACTTATATGGAGCTATTGAATTTTGAAACAATAATTCATTACGATATACCTCACGTTCCGTATGTCAATGTAAATAATGAAGTAAATGTAATTTACGATTAATCTATAAGTAAAAATATTATTTTAAATTTCAGACTAAAATTAAGTTTGTTTCAAAAAACATTTTACGAAGAAATGTTTATAGATTAAGTGCATATTTAATATTGTAATATTTTATATTTTGTTTTCAGTGAAATAAAAAAAAATGAAATGTAATATTGTGTCTATTAATATCCTATTTATTTGAAAAATTTTATTAAATAGTAACTAATTATAAGTTACAAAATAATTGTAGTTACAAATAATAGTAGTACATAATTATAGTTACAAAAAAGCAATAAATTATCGAATCCTATGCTTTATGTAACTGAAAATTTGAGTTATTGTAAAAAAATAATTGATAATGTATGCACAATTTTTTGGCTACATTGACTATAATGTAGAGTTATCATTATGTTAATATTTAGTACCTATAACAATAAAATACTTGGTATACATATATAGTTCGTGTTACTATATAACAATAGTGGAACAATTAGTTACTCTAACCATAATTTCTGGTAGTTAAAAGCTTTTTTATTTTAGTCACAACAACTAAATAAATTTGTTTGATGCCGTATTTTACTAAAAAATTTGGTAATATTTTGGTTATGGTGACCAAACATTTTTTTCGGTGTGAGAAGAAAAGAAAATGGATAAATTGAAATGGTTGATGACTCAATTGTATCATATTTTTATGACGAGGTTGTTTTGTAAAATTTGTGTTGTAAAAGCTCTCGCACTTTCTAGTGTAGAAATTAAGACTTTGGACGCAGTACCAGTTCTGGCTTACCAGTTTGAAACTGTTGCAATTATATATCATTTGCAATAGATTGTTGTTTAACTTCTCAAAATGCTAAAAGTGCGAGTTAATCAATTAAGAATAAAAGTCATTTGTATTGGTGAAATAAAATAATCCAATTGTTTGTCTTTTTATTATGTAATCAGAAGCAATCGGTAGCTGAATTCAGACTACCCGGCTCGAAGGACCAAATTTTTTGTTCAGATATTATTGTAAATTCTATTTGTGGCTAAGGCTTAAATCTTATTGGGGCAATTCAATCTACAAATTACAAAGCATTGCGAAAACTCAAATTAATGAAAGCTAATAATTTCGGTCCAGTTAGCAAATTGAAGCGTCGTCACTATAAGTTTACATAACGAACCCACAATCTAGAGGAGGTTACAATCCACAATTTCTGGATCTATATTTTAAAAGGTGTCTAATCTAGGTGTCGTTGTAACACATATATTGTTATTTTTATAATCAAAGACGTTTTATCAAAAAAAAAAAAATTTGGTCCTTCGAGCCGGATTTTAGATTCTTGTTTGGTATAAAAATTGAAAGCAAATCATTTATGATTATCTATAATACTTAAAAAAAGAATTCAACTATGGTTAGTTTCAAACTATCGCGTGCGTTTGCTATATCAGAGTCGGTTGTGCTTTGTGGTTTTTTTTATCAAACTTAAAACTTTTTTAACACAAAAGTAAAGAAAAGCAACAAAAACTCAAAGTTAATTGATTTTCCTTGTTTTCTTTCTGTTTTTTTTTGTTTCATTTCAATTCACGAATATAGCAATCTAATGATATGCACACACATCTTTAATATCACGTTGAACTTATCATTAAAAAAAATTACAGAAAACCAGAAGAGGAATATATTTTAAAAAAAATTGCAGTTGGACGTGTTTTTTCGTTGTTTTTTTTTATTCATATTTTACAGCCGCCTTCTTACACATATTATTATTTTATTTTTGAATTGAAAATAAAATTTTATAAAATATTATTACAATATAAGAATATTGTAATATAGAGTGAAGAGATTGAACGACATGCAACAAATAATAAATAATAAAGAAAATGAAAGAAAAATCGAAACGACAAAATAAACAAAAACAAAAAAGAACAAGTATTTTCATTGAATAACAACATCTCGTTTTACGCTTTTGGTTAGTGTTTTTTGTATAAGATTTTTTTCTTTCTTTTTTATTTCATTTTAATTTCATGTCTTCGGCTACCTTCTTTGTTGTAAGCAATAAAATGGTAACAATTGAAATGAATTAAATTGTGGTGAGTAATTTCTATGTTTTAATTTAAATTGGATGTATGAGATTTGTTTGTTTTGTTTCTTAAAGTTTGTAATTAGTGGGTTTTTATTGTTAATTGACGTCGGATTATAAAATAGTTTAAGCTAATTACAGATATTTTTAATAGGTTTTAAAATTTATATTGTTTCAAATTAATTTTATTGTTTACCTTTTTATGGAATGTTAAAATATTGTAAAATTAAAAAAATTATTTACTTTGTAGAATGTAATAGGCGAAAACTTAAAAACTAAAATTTCGTATTAAAAATACTAGGAATTGCAGTACTGTTAGTTGTATGGATCCAATGACGATGCCGAAAACGCCACTGTGTGTATGCAATTGTTTTATAATTTAATGGTAACTCCTGTTATGGTAATTTCGTATGAGATTTTGAAAAAATTACGATTTTTTTGCAACTTCAAATTTTAAATGTGCTGGTCTACGCTACTGATATCGTCCACATATCCTTTAAAAATTACTTGCCGCAGCCACACCTTTAAGAAATTGCTTGTGGCAACCACATCTACATCCAAATTAATATATCACGCGTTTACCATCATTGTAGCGTGACGTTTGAAAATTTACATAAAATGCATTTATTCGACGAAAAACAAACAGATATAGTCTCATAATCCCTTCTAGTGCTATGTAGAAAGTAGACTTCTTTTTAACGGTCTTAACTTCAGTGAAAAATGTACGGCAATGAGAGAAGTATACTACTAAGTTTCTGTTTATTAACTCTTGAGAGCATCAGGGGCCTTCAAACTGCACAGCTCCACGTACCGATTCGTTGATTTGGGTCGGTTTTGGTCTTAAGGTTCTCAGGAAAACCTTTTTACATGCTAGTAAAACGAGCCGCTTGATCTAAGAAAGACGCCCGGTCCAAGCCGTTTCTAACATGGATAACAGACGCTTGAGTTGTTTAAGGTTTTAAAACACCATTCACTCGTCATGATGTGGCTTTATTGAGTAAGCAGTATTAACTCTGCTCCTCTCCAATAACCAACCCAATTACTTCAGTGTTACTTAGGTAGCATAGCGTGAAAGTTAAATTTCAAATTTCACTACCTCCGGTACCTTTTGCTACACCTTGCACTTTAAGTAAAGGAAAACATTAGCAATTTGTTAAAGCAAGAAATCTCTAAATAACCAGTGTTAATTGCTGACTGAGAATTTTCTGAGTTTTGACGTTTCTCGCAGCACCACTGCTAGTCTCAACTTAGCTAGATATATTCTTAGTATTACCTAAAAAATTTCGCTCATCTTATCTAATGCTTCTCTGATTATGTATGATAGAGCCTTGTTTGAAATAATTGGATCTAACAACTTCAACTTGTTGATTTTTGTGTTGTTCTCAATAACTTAATCTCTAAAATGTAAAAGTACAGTTCGTTCCTAAAATAAATAAATCGTTTCGTTTAGTAAAAATAACAAGTTTTAATTCGTTTAAATTATGAAATATTTTACTGGCGACGAGAGCAAACCAGGAAAATAATGAGCGCTGCAATTAAAAGATTATTTAGGGACAAAATTCGTTCTTCAAAAATTTGTAGCTGGAGCAACGGAAGCGGAAACAAAATGAAACATGGATGGATAAGAGGGCATGGTCGTTCCACCATTTTTGGGGTTTGATAGCTCAAAAATACCAGTGCATATTTGATGCAAATTAAACAGCAAAACTTTGCAGAAAATGTTCAATGCGATAGTGGTAAGTAAGACATGTAAAGAGATTACTAAAGAGATAACTAACTATTTTCTATCAAAACTCATATCTCGCCCTGCGATACCAATTTAATAAAACAGAGGAAACCAGGTCAGGCGGATCGAAAGATCAGACCCACACGAAACCGTAAGAACCACGTGTCTTCAATAAACAAAACTGATTAATAAACAAATCCTAAAGCAGCGTTTAACGAAATTTAAAAAGGTATGTCGTCCAGATACCCGCAGAAGGTAAGGGCAATTCTAATTATTAAGAATCC
Organism: Diogma glabrata; assembly: GCA_963693315.1. Classification (NCBI taxonomy): domain Eukaryota; kingdom Metazoa; phylum Arthropoda; class Insecta; order Diptera; family Cylindrotomidae; genus Diogma; species Diogma glabrata. Next base: position 18,186 of record CAVNZG010000116.1, read on the forward strand.
TGTCTTAAATGTAATAGAACATCGCGCCGGATGCGTGACTTTCCCAAGTTCAATTCTTGTCTCAAGACGGAGTATATTTCCACCGTATCCACGACATAGAAGACGATCGAAATCCAAAGGCAGATCGATGTCTCGAGGACCTAACTACCGTTACCATTACCTTTGCAAGAACTATACTAGTCGATTGTGACCCAAATAATTTTCCACATCCTAGAAAAACGAAACTACTCATACTATCAGTTTACAGTCACAAAATGTCAGTCCTCGCGATTGATGATCCACGTGTAAAAAATTGGATCGTATTATTGATTGTCAGACATTCGATCAATTTTCAAATCAACAACAGGTCCACGTGCTCAATGACCAACTTGAATACTTATATTGGCCTTGGGCATCCAGTATGTTAACTGATACTGAACGCATTTCGGGGTTATGACGGATTCGTTATCCCAGTCAAAGGAATTTTGATATTTGACACCACGTCATATAAGAATATTTGTACCAAATTACTGTTTGGATAATTGTTCAAAATGAGAATAACACGTATATTATATGGGCATCAACTGGTTTAAGCAACTGCAATTTAGAGTTTCAAATGCACCGAATAAAATTTTTGCTGTTGGCCTGAGCGATACCCACAGCCAAAAACCTGAGAACAATGATTTTAACTGCATGTGAGAAACATAAGTCATTATTTGAGCCAACACTTGAGCTATGCACAAAATTTTAAAGTCTAATTGCGTTAAGTTTCCCAACCGAAATATTTCAAAGCAAGACCACTACCGTTCGCCGTTTAAGAAAAAGGTGAAACAAGAACTCGAAAAATTTATCAAGGAAGGAGTTTTCAAGTCTATTCAATTATCTTAGTGGGCAATAGCTATCGTACCAGTAACTAAACCAATGCTTTCATTCGTCTTTGTGCAGATTTCAAAATATCCGTTCATTCGAAGATCAAAATCGACAGGCTTCCAATCCCATGAATCGATAAACTTTTTCAGAAGTTACAATACAATTAGAGCGGTTATTCAGTACCATCAATTTCGGATATGCTTATCTACAAGTGAAACTGGCGGAGGATCCTCCAATGACATATTATGGCATCCGACCATCAACCTCAGGACTTACCTTCTACATATCATGGTATCCGACCATAAACTTTAGTACTTCAGGAAGTTGTCAAACAACTCCGACCGCCTACAAGTATCAAGAAAAGGAGTCGTTCGTTGCAAGACAAACACGTACAACAAGTTTATCAAAAATTATTCGTCAACTGTAGTGAAGTGCTCTTCGTTGACTAGCAACGAAGTGGCATAGCAGGTCGCGTACCTAGCGAGATTATTTTTTTTGCCCCTGACTAGCTGCAGCTCATGGGGTCGAGTGAAAAACACCTGCAGCTCCAGCATAAATAACTGAACTTGTACGCTTATCATGAGATAATAACGGATGTAAGAAGAAAAGCAAGTAAACTAAACAGACTCTGGCGACCCCCGTATGCGAAAGAACCACGATCACCACGCCCAACCCCATAATTTTAATTCAGTCACACACTTGCGCCCTTCATCCACTCCCAGTCATACACGCCATCTATATCACCATACACTCACGCTTGCATACGCATTTATACACCTACATACATACGCACCATCATCCATGTCCCCATACACTCACGCATACATATACACATACAGTCGTCTTTCATACCCAAAAAAAAACTTCGACATCCGGTGTGAAAAAAACCACTATCTATAGGAATAATAGAGATAACAACCAGTTACTGATTTGAGAGCTTGGTCCAACCATTATGCAATAGGTTGTAGTAATTTTTTTTTTCTTTGATAATTTTATAAATTAGTTTAAAATTTTATTACAAATCACGCAATCTCATTAATTGTATTTTGGTTTTTTTCCTTTTGGTTCTTCGTAACGACAGTTTTTCATTATACAGTTGCTATGAAAATCTCTCGCTTTTAATTTGACATCAGCTGTGGAACTTTAGTACTTTTACCCCACCACGTTTCACCGATTAATACTAATGTTAGAAAGTTTTCCAAACAATACCATGTATGATTTTGATAGGAAATTTCTCTTTTTTTATATAGGAAGACGATCGCATTGATTTTGGAATGCCGATGAAAGGCGTGAGCTATAGATAAACGTTGTCACGTTATACACATACGTACCTACAATCACTCCCAAATATACACTCATGCATCCATACATACCTAAAAATAAAAACAAAAGTATGACTCACCCCCCGGTTTAGTCCAGAACCCCCTCCTTGTTAGTCTGAGCTGATCAGTCCATCATAATTCACCCTGCCAAATGCATGAACCGAATTAAGGTGATAAAAGGGAATGAGGCACATACATCGGTTAGATCCAGCTGATGAGTTTTAATTTTGAATGACGGCTCAAAAAAATAACAGTTGGATCATACCAGTACGGATGAATGCGTGATGAAATGTAAACAAATACTGGAAAGCAGTTATACCATGCGATGGTGATTGAAGTTTAAATAATAACGATATAATGCTATTGACTCATGCAATATCGCTGAAGATTCACAATAAATTTATAATTATGTCTGCTCGGATGAATCAGATGTACCACGTTTATAGCAGGTAAACCAGGATGGATGCTGAATGAGCATGTATAAAAAAAATACTATAATGCAGTTGATCAATGCAATAACGGCTGGAGATTGTAGAGATATATATAAAAGTGTAACTGGCTATAATGCTGTTGACCAGTGCGATGCCAGCACCAGATTGTAATCGTATATCCAATTATAATTGCTTTGTAAAAGTTGATAAAAATAGACAAAAAAAGAATCGTCTGGAACATGTAGTGATGGGCGAAGGTCCATTGATATCTCCGCACAAGAACTTGATGGTGATAATGAATAGTTTAACCTTTCGTTGGATTACGCGTAGTTATTTTGATTTAACCAACCAAAAAAAAACAATCTAAAATTTTCCACTCGTCACCAATAACCTCCGTTAAATATTCAGGTTACAGCTGAAGATCTTATAACCTCAACTATCTCTCTCGTAACACAACGAGTCGACTCAAATAATGCACCTACGGTACAAATTTTCAGCCTCCATTATGGCAATGAAGATAAATGATATAATCACTGACGGACAAAGTACACACAATGATTTTGGTTATATTTGATTTTTTCGTTTTTTATTTACTTTTATTTGCACGGCTTTACCTTATCTCAGTTACTAAACAGCAATTAAAGTTATTATATTTTTTATTTTATCTATTTTTTTAATTAGAATACACTAAATCCTTAAATATGTCTTTAAGAGTAAAGTATTGCGAACTGCATCACAAAAAAGTATAAATTAAACTTACAGCAAAGTTATTAAGAACAAAATGTTATAAATTACGGACGATACTAACATGTATAATATTTTTTTTGATATATTTCTCTTACACATAATAGATATTTTACCGAATTTCATTAAATTGGGGTTTTATAATCAATTCACTCATCTAAGTTCACCATACTAATCAATTCATGAATAATTGCAAACTTTTCTGTTCTATTAGCAATTACACACATTTTTAATATAACTGTTCCATAAATTTATTTTTTTTTGTTTGATCGCCCGACCGCCATATATATTTAGCATCGCAATCAACCAAAAGAATATATGATCAAACAAAAACAAAATCTTTCATTTGTCTAATTTTCGCTAACTTCATCGTTCACTAATAACATTAATATTTTAATTAGAATAAATTGTACTTCTAAAAGTAAAAACAGCAAGGAAATTAAATTAAAGCAAAGACATTACTCTTAAAACAAATCAAACTAAAAAACTTTTTTTCATCTACACGAGGATTAAATTCAAAAAAACTTGACAGACCAGAACTTCTTGTTGTGGTCGTCAAAAATCAGAGTGAAAATTGATAGATGAATGACAAGAGAATAAGAGGACCTCTATACGCGGCTAGGCGTATTTATAGGCAAAAGAAGCGACCGTTTTTACATCATAAATCAATAAACAAAATAAGTCTGTTTATTGGACAATCTCGTTCGATAAATAGGTGTACTAAAAGTGTCTTCACTATTGTACTATAACTGGAAGGGAACTATAAACAGAGCCTCTATTATGAAACGATTATAGGAAATTACATTTATTAGTGTATCCACTAAAGGAATTCTTATAACCACCGGGTATTAAAATTGGAAACTACAACGAAATTTATACAAGAATAATGATTGTAAGATTTATATATGAACATAGGGCGATTGTGTATTAATGATATAGCATAACACCTTTAGGACAACTTTCCAGCGATCAATGAATACAAACTGAATATAAGAAGTTATATTAGGAAATAGCACACAACAATTTTAGGACAATCTTTTTTCTTACGGAAACTATTGTAGATGGCAATTACGGTTTGAGTTTAAGAAAATATGGTTAAAGGAAAAACGACAATAATTATGAAAGTCTCCGTTAATGCAAATTCGATGCGTGTGAGAAAGTAGTGTATCTCCAAATCAGAGAACTACACAGCTACTTCGTTGATCACCAGACTACTTCGTAACACAACGCGTCGCCCCGTTGAATAAATTATTCTGCACAAATTTTAAGTCGCTCAAGAAGAATTTCAATCTAACAATTAAAGTCTGCTCTAGTTCATGTTTCGGAGCTGTCTTATTACCGTAATTGGGCGGTTATCTCACATCATTATCCTGATGGGTTCAAAAAGCAACGAAAACCTTGAACACGGTTCAACAATGTTTATGTGAAAATCGAGAAAAAGGCGCTGAGTATCATATGTGGAATAAAAAAAATTTCATCAATACGTTAATGGATGGCGATTCGAAGTGATTACGGAACATAAACTGCCCATATCTTAGCAAGGTTCATTAGATTTTGCTCGAGGATTGTCAAATTGATACCTCCACATAAGAGAAGGAGCCCTTGAATGATTTAGAATTGTTTGAGGTATTAAGTTTTACCAAAAATAGTTGGCCAAGTCCACTCTCCCTGACCCCTGTGGCTGTCTTTTTCATTCTTATGTTTTTACAGTAAAGAAAATCTATCCTCATTTAAAAAGATTATTCTGTTGCAGATAGATAATACGAGCGTCGTCGTATCACTATGCCCCAAAATGAACGCCGGAATTTTAACACCATGGACATTGGAGGGGTGACTAGAATAATAGTGTTAACAAGAATATATGTTTGGTGGTCTACCATGGATACTGATATGGAAAATGCTGTCAGAAGTTGTAAAGGTTATCAAGAGTTTGGGAATGAATCAAAGAATGAGTTTACAGAATGGCCCATACCATCAGTTCAATAGGAATTAATGTGGATTTTTCTGAACCGTTCATGGGAAAATTGTGATATGTGATTAATTTGCGTAGAAACGTTATCCAAATACCCGCATTTTGTTTTGGTTGTCAAAACGATATCAACAACTACTATTCGAGCATTGAAACAAGTATTTGCCATCGAGGGTTTACCGTGCACCATCGTTTGTGACAATGGACCACAGTTTACGGCAAAATAATTCTAAAGATTTTATCGTTCGAATCTGATTCAACATTAAACATCAGATCCATTTCATCAACGGTGTAGCTTAAAGCTCGTTCGAATGTTTAAAGCCTCATTAAAGAAAAACTTTTTCAAAACCTCACAAGCTTCTTAGTGACCTTTCGACCAAAACCGTTATGTAAAACAATTGATCACCAGCTAAAATTTTATATAGAACACAACAAGACGAATACCAGAATTAAAATGGGCGAAACCGTATTCGCTCGCGATTTTTCTTCACACGCCGACATAAAATAGACGAAATGACAAATCGAAAAATTTATGAGTAATCACCAATCACGGATTGTGGAATCGACACCAGAACTAGTTACGTCGTCCTACGCCACTTAAAAATGATGTTATCTATGATAGCGCATTTAATCAAATTCATGGAATACCAGACCAACTGTCAACATCGCCTAGGTCTTCACCAGTTACGACAAAGCCGATTTATCCATTCAATTTCTGTTCACCAATGCTAATGACTGAATAAATATACAAACGACCTAAAGTTAGCCGACATGCTTATATAAACCATCACCGATTCCCCCAACATTAGCCCTAAGAAGATCAAACCATGAGAAGAAACACACTTTTCGATTTCAATATTAATTTTTATTTTCATATTAAATTCTTTAAATTTAAAGGCGAGGAATTGTTATAGTTAATACTTTTAGTCCAACCTATTAATATATTAAGAACAAAAGTCCATTGAGTCCAATGTTATGTCATAATTGCTAAATGTCATAAAGTTCTTAGTCTGACGGTTTATATTAAAACCGTCCAGCAGTTTGGTTTCAATTCGTTTAAACCACGAAATATCTTAATATTTCAAAAACTATAATAAATTCAAAAATTTCCATGTATAGTTAAAAATGTAAAAAAGTTCCAAGTAGGGAGCGAGTTAACCTATTTAAATACAATTCGTTAAGGTTCAATTTAAAAATCTTTTGAATACTCTATGAACATAATAATAAATGCATAAGCCTGACTAGAAATATGGGCAAAAGTGAATACATCAGATGTGCTAAAATCAGAGATGGTTTTGTATAAGTGAATTTTTTAAATTAGATAATTCTCGCCCTACGCTATGAACGGAAAATCTATCTTGATCTATGGCAACTAATTTCACTTTTTGTTTGAATAAGTCAAACGTTCTAAATACGGAGCTTATCCTAACACCACGCTGCTTGTGCACCACATAAAACCAAAGTAGTTTTAACACTCAACACGAATTATAAATTAATTGGTCAAACTGGAACAAAATTAAATAGACTGAATAAAAGAACATATGAAATTTTAATTGCCGAATAATTATAATAGTATAAGACATTGAAATTTTGAAGAAAGAAAAGATCACAAGTGCGTCCAAAATTATCATATTCAAAAGTCAAATTTTAATGCTAAAATGATTAATTTCATACATAAAAACGAAAGAATAATACAAAACAAAATCGAAATTGAAAACTAAGAGCAATAAAATAAAGAAAATTGGAAAAATAAAAAACAGTAACAGACAAAATGAATTTCACTCATTTAAACGCTTTGCCCTTGTAATATCCATCGATTATAAAGTTTTAGTTTTTTAGCTACTCCTCCCTCCAGCACTCCGTATCCTTACACAATCTCATTCATATCCATATTACAATAAATAAAAAATACATACAGACATACATCCAACAAATCTAATATATTTTCTTTTATGATATTTCCCTGTAAAAAGCAAGAGAAAAACTTAACATGCAATCAAAGTTGAGTGAAAATTTATGACAATCATAACAATTATGACGATTTACTATTATTAGTTTTCTTTTTTAGTTTTTATATTTATTTTGCACAGAATGTATTTTCATGGTGTGGTGGGGGTTAGTGGTTGTGGGTGGTAGAATTGTTTTATGTATTTATTTCAAAAAAATAAATATTCTACATATACGAATATATTGTATGCTATAAAAGAAAATTGTATGAGACTTTTAAAATTAGATTTTATATAGAGGTAAGAGTTATTCTATTTGTTCTGAGGTGTGTTTGAAGATGGAAAGATAGAATGAGTTATGTTTATGAAGAGATTTTCGTTTTTCTTTTCTGAAATTGGTTTTTTAATTTATTTTATAATAAAGGTGTTACCTTAACGATAATGACTATTATTCACAGTAGCATTTATTGTCTTACCTGAAAATATATAAAAAAAATTATTTTAGTTGTTTCAATCAAGTTTTGTCTTTCTATCTTAAACAATCGAAATCAATAAAAACCAACCCTCGTAAATATTTTTTTTTCGGAACAAAAAAAAATTATTTTTATTTCATCTTGATGGACAGACGTAATAAAGAAAAGACAAATAAGATAGATAGATAGTTAGACAAACAGTTCATATATATATACAAAGACTGACAGACAAAATACTGTACATATTCTCAAATATCGTTTTGTAAACAATTCCAAGACAAATGAACAGAAAAAATAATATCATTCGGAAAAATAGAAAATAAGTTTTTCACAGTAATATTTTTTTGTTTGTTTGAAAATTTATTATTATGTTGCAATAATAGATTCTATTATTTCTATGCAAAAAGTTTTAAGGGAATGAGATGTAGAAAATGACAAAAATATTATCACCATCATCATCATATTATAGTTGTTTGTTACTGACCTAAAATCTTTAACCAAAATAATTACAAATGGAAAATGACAAAATTTTCTCATTCTTGATATTAAATGGACAGATGAGCTGTCATTTTTTGTTTTGTATTTGACAGACAATATAGAAGAAGAAAATATTTGTTCGGTTTGTCGGTTTTATTTTCACAAAGAAAAGTTTTGAGTTTGTTGTTGTTGGTGAAATTTGAATGAACATTTTTTTTTTCTTCATATAAAAAAAGGATTTTTTTTCAAAATTTTTTTATAAAATATAATTTATTATTGAGAACGAACAAAATTAAATGATTATAATCATAAATTTCATAATATCTGAGGAATTTTTTTGGTTTTGTTTGGTTTTATGAGAGCAACGACCATGTCTACAAGAATTGAAGAGATTGACAAATAATTTTAATTTGGACATTTTTAGAAATTAAATTTAGTTGTTCTTGTGTGAGCATTAAAGATAACAATCCGGTTAAATTGTTCAAACAATTGTTTTTGTAGAAAAGAAATCGCATATATGTTTCTTAGAGCTTTTAGAGCTAATTGGTTATCAGTAAAAATATTAATCACTATGCTAGACCACTTCTTTATGGTCAATATTTCGGTCTGACAAACTGTGCAGTATTCGTCAAGTGAAAACTGCAGCCTAAGATCTTCATTGCTGAATTAGACTACAGCTCCTAAACCGTTTTCATTGAATAATTCATCTGTGGTGGATGTCTAACGTGTCGGTCGCACTACCCGATAGTAAATAAGCTACCAACCGGGCGTCTAATTATCCCTTATGCTTCCAAGCTCCTGGTACTTCTGTACCCTTTAGAGCCTTCGTTTTTACAAATGCATGCAGGAACAGAATCCTAATAAGACTTACAGACTTACTGTAGGCGATGTTCTGAAAACAATTTTGATACATATAAGGAAATAATTCTTTGCACCACCACCAGTTTTTAATCGCAAACCCCAAAATAGATATAACAATGGGTCTGACAACTGATTTATACGGCCAGTAGACGATTTTTAAGTCATCCTCTATTTAACGACAAAAGTTCTCATGCTCTGCCACAGAAATAGAGTTGAGCCGATTGTCGTGACTCACGTGAGTAACAGTGACATACTTCACACTTTCTTGGAGTGTTAATATATTATTATCAGTTGAAGAAGGTTGAAGTTGTTTAGCTTCCTTTTTTTGGTTCTACAATTATGTTCCATAGCAGAAGTGATTGAGCGTCCGTGTAATTGATTTGATCGCCTTCCAAAGACTTTGGAAAACAAAAGTGAAGAAACTGATCAGCAGTTTAAAGTTCTCACAATTTTTATTTGTTCCTGGATTTTTTCCTGGATCCAGTTCATTCGGTTTCGTGTTTTCCTATTTGCCCTATACTTGATGAGACTAAAATGTCTCATACACTATTAATTTTAATAAATAAAAGAAAGTGATCCGCATTTCCAATAATAATTTGTTTTATATTTTATTAACAAAGCACTTTTATTTAATATGTACACCGATAAAGTAATTATACTAATTAATTTCGATTTTATTTATTTATTCGATATCCGATCGTATGCTTGACGATATAAGATATATTTTGGTTGCAAAATTAATTTGACTTCCGTTAGTGCATTTATTACATTTTGATTTCGCCGAGTGTCGTTGTTGTAATTTTGTTTTTATTTGTCGAGTGTTGCCACCACATATACTCCCCCACCAGATCAAAAATTATGGATTTTGGATCGATTATTTAAAATGGACATACTTTTTATTTTTGTGTGTGCTAACTTTGTCTGCTGACAAGATGCTGTAGGCTGGTTTTAATCTGTCGATGCTAATCGTTGTGTTCTTTTCGTGAATGTTCACGACGAAAAATTTAGGCAGTTTGCGTACAACTGTAAACGGCCCTTCATAAGGTGTACTAAGGGGTCCTTTTACTTTGTCCACTCGAACAAAAACGTGTATGCAGTTGTTGAGATCTTTTGGGATGAAGGTGTCGTTCTGATTGTGTAGCCTAAGAGAAGTAGGACTTAGGGTCTGCATATTGTTTCACAATTTCTTAATAAACTCAGAAGTATCGGAATTGATGGCTGTTAGAGAGCCAACAAAGAATTCGCCGGGGACTTTAAGAGTTTGACCATATACTAAATCTGCAGGTGTGCAGTTGAGGCCTTCCTTGAAAGAGGTTCTTATGCCAAGTAAAACTATTGGGAGCTCTGTGCTCCAATGAACGGTATTGCATCTCGCTTTAAGAGATGCTTTATGTTGACGATGAAAGCGTTCGACAGGACCGTTTGCTTTAGGATTATAAGCGGTTCTGCGGATTCGATGAGATCCTAGAAGCTTAGTGAGCTCAGTGAACAGAATGGATTCGAATTGTCCGCCACGATCTGTCGTTATAACCGATAGAATACCCAACCTAGAGACGTATTCCTATAAAAGTGTTGAAGCAATGGTACTTGCTGTCATGTCTTTTATGGGGTATGCTTCAGGCCAACGTGTGAAGCGGTCTACTGATGTTAGTATGTAACTGTACCCGTTTGATTGTGGTAATGGTCCAAAGATGTCAATGTGGATATGGTCAAATCTGCAATGTGGTAACTCAAATTTACCAATCGGAGATTTCATGTGCCTGTGGATTTTTGATCGTTGAAAATCGTTTTTCTGATGCTGTGAGGGACGTATGGTCGATTATAACCAGAAGATGTCTCGCACCAGATTTTGTCATTGCTGCCTGATGATTGTATGAACCTAAGCTTAATTTTTGATGATCCTGACGGTTTGTCAGAATCAATCAATTTCTTAAGTTCATCGTCCTCCTGTTGCAATTTCGGTAGATTTTTCAGGTTGAAAGTAGAAGTGTAAATTTCTGTTGAAGATTCTTCACCAGAACGTGATAAACAATCCCTGACGACGTTGTCTTTACCTTTGATGTGTCGTATATCTGTGGTAAACTGTGCAATGAAATCTAGATGACGTAGTTGTCGTTGACTTCTTACAGTTTTGGAGGAAATTGCTGTGATCAGAGGCTTGTGATCAGTATAAACAGAGAAATTTTGACCATCGACATAATAGCGAAAATGTTTAATAGCTAGATAGATTGCTAATAGCTCTCTATCGAACGCGGAATATTTAGCTTCAGTATGAGTGAGTTTGCTTGAGAAAAATGCAAGTGGTTCCCAACATCCATTGTTGTACTGTTGTAGAACAGCTCCAACTGCAGTGTTCGAAACGTCTTATGTTATGTTGAACTGTGTGTTGTCCAACGGATGTGCTAAAAGAGTAGCGGCGGCAAGAGATTCTTTGACCTTAATGAACGACTCGTTACAGTCTTCCGGCCAAGAAAAATTGGATTTGTTCTTGCCTTTTTTAATCAATGATGCCAAATGCCCGTGAATAGGCGCTAACGATTCGGCTAAACGTGGTATGAAGCGGTGATAATAATTCACCATACCTACGAATTGCTCTATTTGCCGGATTGATGTTGGAGCTTGGAAGTTGGAGATGGCAGTAACTCTATCTTTCGATGGAAGTATGCCGTTTTCCAAAATAGAGTGGCTCAAAAAATCAAGTGATTTTTGGCCGAAGATGCATTTTGAAGCCTTTATATTTATGCCATATTCAATTAAGCGAGTGAAAAGTTTCTCCAAGTGCAGAAGATGTTCTGCTTCGGAACGGCTAGCTATGAGGATATCATCTATATAGACGAAGACGAAATACAGTTCCTTTGTTACTTCGTTGATGAAGCGCTGGAATGTCTGTGCTGAGTTTCGTAAGCCATAAGGCATACGGGTAAACTCAAACAATCCGTAAGGTGTAGTTATTGCTGTTTTATGGATATCCTCATCTGCCATAGGTATCTGGTGATAAGCTCTTACCAGATCTATTTTGGACAAAATTTTGCATCCTGCTAGTTGCAAGGAAAAATTTTGTATATTGGGGATGGGATATTTATCCGGAACAGTAGCAGCATTTAGCTGTCTGTAGTCTCCACAAGGTCGCCAGTCCTTGTCCTTTTTCTGGACCATGTGCAAAGGAGAGGAGACTAGAGAATTAGAAAAACGACAAACACCTAGTTCCACCATATGCTCAAATTCGGTCTTTGCTGCTTTGAGTTTCGTCGGGTCCAAGCGTTTTGGATTAATAGATGGAAGTCTTCCATTAGTCACAATGTAATGCTTTACATTGTGCTTAATTTGAAGGCCATAGTTTGGTGCCTTGGTAAGTGAGGAAAACTTTTTAAGGAGAGTGCTGAATTGATGGTCGACGTTGAAATGTTTAGGAGTAGGCGTATTACAATTAATTATAATTGCATTCACATGAGGAGATGTCTTCGAATCAATTAACTTCTTATTTTTCAGATCGACCAAAATCTCATATTTTGAGAGGAAATCAGCACCTATTATAGGCCTGTTAACATCTGCCAGTATGAAAGTGTCTTTGAATGTACGCCGAAGTCCGATGTTCAACTTCAATAGCTTAGTACCATATGTGGGAATTGCTGTTCCGTTAGCAGCAGTAAGCGTTTGTATGGGATCTTTATTGCCGTGTGGAAATGTAGAATGGGGTAGTACTTAGACTTCAGCACCACCATCGATTAAAAATTGTAATAAGTTTTCATTGTCCCTAACAAAAAGACGGCGTGAATTGTAGATCCCACTGTTAGCCGTAGTAACAGCGGGACTTAGTAGTTTCCCGAGTTCTTAGATTGGGAAGTTGTTGCATCATGATTTTTGTAATTGCACGGTTGCGAACATTTACGTGCGTTATTGCCAAAGTTTCGGTGATAGTAGCACAGATCTCGTGATCTAGAGGAAGATCGATGACGAGAAGAGCGTCTAAAATTATTATAATTTGCTCTTGAAGTAGATGGACGACTTCTGTAGCCCATGTCTTGACGTGACAATCGGTTACATGGATCATCAAAACGTTTATTTAGCTGTTGTTCGAGTCGAGACTCAAGATTAGCAAGGTCGTAATCCCTATCACATGGCGTTGCCTTGCTACGGGATGTTGACTGCGTTGTTGCAGCAATTGATGAAGAAATGGGTTATGAAGAAATGTGAGGGTCGTGGGAGAGTCTTACAACATCCAGTCTCGCTAAAGTACCCTTTTTGTAAAACCCTCATTAGTGTACCACCAACTGTGACGGTCTCAAACACCTCACACTGCTTTACTCTTTTAAAAAAAACCTTGCTTCACAGTACACATCCCAATCGGCATCATCACAAGTTCTCACGGCGCTGCTCAGAAGCTTCTTGAATATTTGTCTTAGTTTGTCAAGGTTTCTGTTCCACAAAGTCGCCTTGTGCACACCACATTGCCTCATCTTGGAGCACGAATTCTCAAAAGCCCGGACGAACAGATCGTTAAGCTAATCATTGGTCTGATCTTCCCGGACCTTGAAAATACTTCCACGCAGACGCAGCCCTCCACTTGGACTTCGATAAGACATGACAAGATAAGATAAGATAAGATAAGATAAGATAAGATAAGATAAGATAAGAAAAGATAAGATAAGATAAGATAAGATAAGATAAGATAAGATAAGATAAGATAAGATAAGATAAGATAAGATAAGATAAGATAACATAAGATAAGATAAGATAAGATAAGATAAGATAAGATAAGATAAGATAAGATAAGATAAGATAAGATAAGATAAGATAAGATAAGATAAGATAAGATAAGATAAGATAAGATAAGATAAGATAAGATAAGATAAGATAAGATAAGATAAGATAAGATAAGATAAGATAAGATGAGATAAGATAAGATAAGATAAGATAAGATGAGATAAAATAAGATAAGATAAGATAAGATAAGATAAGATAAGATGAGATAAGATAAGATAAGATAAGATAAGATAAGATAAGATAAGATAAGGTAAGATAAGATAAGATAAGATAAGATAAGATAAGATGAGATAAGATAAGATAAGATAAGATAAGATAAGATAAGATAAGATAAGATAAGATAAGGTAAGATAAGATAAGATAAGATAAGATAAGATAAGATAAGATAAGATAAGATAAGATATGATAAGATAACATAAGATAAGATAAGATAGGATAAGATTAGATAAGATAAGATAAGATAAGATAAGATAAGATAAGATAAGATATGATAAGATAAGATATGATAAGATAAGATAACATAAGATAAGATAAGATAAGATAAGATAAGATAAGATAAGATAAGATAAGATAAGATAAGATAAGATAAGATAAGATAAGATAAGATAAGATAAGATAAGATAAGATAAGATAAGATAAGATAAGATAAGATAAGATAAGATAAGATAAGATAAGATGAGATAAGATAAGATAAGATAAGATAAGATAAGATAAGATAAGATAAGATAAGATAAGATAAGATAAGATAAGATAAGATAAGATAAGATAAGATAGGATAAGATAACATAACATAACATAACATAACATAATGTAAGATAAAGTTAAGTGTAAAATAATTGGTTGTTTCTGCTCCTGTAGCTGGTATTCATTTTGGAATGATTAAAAAGTGTTTCAAAAAAACCCCAGAGAGTGAACGACCACAAAAAAGACCACGAGTTTAGTGGAACACGGACGTAATGAGCGACTTTGAAAATCGACTAATTAAACAACAGTTGTGCATGACCGTGGTGAATATTCAAAGCAAGTTAGCTTGGGAAAGCTCCTACGTGGACCACAAACGCCAAAACAAATACTTGTTTTCTAATCACATTGTCTTATTCAGTGTTTTGTGGCTGAAGATGTTTCATAATGTTTGCTGAATTTATAAATATTGCTTGTAAAACGAACTATTTTTGACCTAGTTATTTTTTTTAAATGTATTTAATGTTACTGTTATAATTTTTCTCCAACTGTCGTCAGGCTGGCAAATAAAAGGGCTCTTTTAGTGCCATTACTTTGTATTGATTGACTCCAATGCAGCGCTACTTTAATATGACGGAAGTTTGTATTTTTTAAAATTATTCTTACGAAGAGTAACTAACCCACTCCTAGACCATTTTGGTTGGTAAAAAACCATCAATAACATTTTTTTGATCCATAGCTGTTGAAAAAGGCCCACTGAATATTATTCAGAGAGTTATCCAATTACATAAAAAAATTTTTGGATTCCATAAAAATTTGACGTCGATAGACACAATAATTTACGATTCATTTTTCAACATCGTCTATTGCTATTTTATGTTTTCGTAATCGTGCCAAAATGGAAAAAAATCTTCTTGTATTGCAGCTCCGACAAGTTGATTATTGTTATACATATTCAGATTGTTTGTTATTTGTTTTAGTTTTCGTATTAGTTTTGGATTGATAGATTACTCTTTCAAATCCTGCTTAATTGCCAAGGCTACTGGATAAGGCATACTGGCTCACTGATAAGAAGTTTGTACCATTTTCAGAAGTTTGTGTTACTTCTACTTGAACCAGTACGTATAAATGTCATTGATTTTTTGAATTACATGAATTGTTCTCCTTTAACTTATTAATGCCCCATCCTTAATAAAATTCACGAAAACTATTTTCCATTCCAAATTCGAATTCACGTTCCATTGTTTTTTGTTCCAAAAATAAATTGGATATTAATTCAGATTTAGAGTATCCATATTTAATGCACTTATTTTAAAAGGAAACTTTATAACATTGCTGACCTCATAAAAGAAAACAAGCTTCAAATTTTATTAAGGTTTCTGTGAATGGAACTTCTTCTTGCTTAAGATATTGGTATCTCTCCTTTGATTCGGCTTTGCCGTTAATATCTGAGAACTTGACAACAGGTTATTGAGATAAAGGATACTTGCAAACGGCATGCATGTTTTCTAGTTTTCTTTATCGTTACGAGCTTAAAACTATGCAACGCGATCGGTATTAACTTTTAGATATTATTATTAATTACTTGGCTCTTGATGCGCAGCGCATGCGATTTCACGTACATGTGACTTAGAAGTTTGTAAATAGTCGGTACCATGTGTGTTATGTGTATAAAGCAACATGTGTTTTTCGAGCATTTAAGGTAAATATAAATGAAATTGCAACTTGTATCGAGTGATTAGGGGTGAGGAAATTTAATTTTTATAAAATGCGTTGTGTAATAGAAATTAGAAAAAAGATGCTACTATAACAAGCATAAACCTTTTATGACTTAAATCCTATAAGAAAATGCTGAACAATAAATCCTATCAGACACTCAAATTAATTTTGTTTTAAAAATCTGCAGGAACAAAACTGAAATTAGATTGCCAATAATCGAATATTCGCTTGATCATATGACAGGTTCTTTCTCAATTAGAAAAGCCAACAAATGTAATAATATGGAGGCACATTTTGTCAAAGATGGAGTGCGCTTCCGTTGACTGACTTGTATTCATCCGCCAGCACTTTTAATACATTATTTTGGGTTGTAATATCACACTGCGGGTGGTATATGATGTATCACGTTAACTCATATGTTAATAGCAGAGACTGGAGTACAACTGGCTGTCACACCCGTATATCAAAAATTAAAAAAAAAACAGACACAAAAAATCAATAATCAAATAAGAAATCACACTGTTTAGTCCTTTAGTAATAGCTTTTCGCTCGTGCGGGTTTAACAGTTTGCTTTTTGCTGAAGGTTTGTAGAGTGGAGTAAGTTTTTGTTGATATACGTTTTTTTTGCTATTATTAATTATTTTTTATTATTGAGATGCTTTGTCTGTATAGGTTTCAACACTCATCATGCGAACGAATTAGAACAAAGTGAGCTTGCTAACCTTATCCACATGGTTTTTTAAAAAGGGCTTCAAAATTTAAAAACTTCTACCAATTGCATGTGGAAACAATTTTTGTATTAAATTTTGTGAGTGCATAAAACATAAAAAATTGCATATCCAATACACGAGACACTGGTCTATTGAAATAATATTTGTAATAATTTTTCAACTAAATCATGTTCCACACTTAATGCATTTTGATAAATTTAAAAAATGTTTTTATAATTCAGATCCATGCAAGTTCACTTCCATACAATTATCAAAGAAATCCAGATCAAACTTTGTCGAATTAAAAATGTGTTCTGAAAATGCGATATGCGTCAAACTTTGCCCTTTGTTTGGATTGTAGAAAAATAAATCAATAAATCGTTATTAAAAATCTAGTGTAAAATTAAGATGTCCAATGGACTAAGCTTCAACGTTTGCTGAACGTTTCAAATATAGGAAATGTCTGAAATCTTAGTTCATCAAAGATTAATGTAAAAATAATTCTCAATTTGCGACAATTTTAAGATGTACATGATGAAAAATGCTAACTTCACAAAAACTAGGTCAGTTCTGAGTCACACAATTTCTTTGATTCATAAATGTAATGGCTGACAAAATTGTCTTTTTGTGTGGGAAAAAGTATCCGAACTGAAAAAAGTTTGTTGATGTATATGCTGATTTCACCACAGCTCTGGAAACATAATGTTATGGATATATAGTGAGCTAATATCTATCAAATACTTTAATTAAAGTAAAGCCATTGTACTTTATATAAAAATAAATAGAAACATATTGTGTCTATTTATCCAAGGGTTATTAATTTTAAACAATATAATGAACTAACCTTGCGCGGACTCTAACACTAGAAAGATCTCTAAAGAAAAATCATTAGTCATTTTATTAGACTTCTAAAACAAACAGAAATCTACTATATCTAACATGTAACATAAAATAAAACACTTGAAGCACTATGCTAAAGGCAACTTTTCTTTTGATTTTCAATTTACAACTCAACAACATTTTGCAAAAATGTCACTATAAACACATTTGCTGATTAGCCTAAACGAGGGAAAAGAAAGATTGCAAATATTCACATTTATCGATATCAACACATTTACGGCGAGACCGGTTACTAGGATGATTCATTTCATCAAAAACATAGTAACTAGTTTCTTTTTTGTTAATTGTAAAACATAAACAAAAATAGGGATCACCCTTTATTAACAAATAATCAAATCATATCATCATCTAGTTTGTTGCATACATCAATTGGAAAAAAACATAACTCACACATCGAAACGTTTCAGTAGAAAAACTTGATATGAGCATAAACATTTTGAGTTCTTTTTGTGTATGTTTCAACACAATGAACAAAAATATGTTACTAGGGTAAATCTGAAAGAGCTCATACATTCTCATTTTCATTTCGTGTAAGTAAAACGAATAATAAAACAAAATTAAAAATATTCATATACAATAAAAAATGAAAATGCAAAAAACAACCAATCCTATTAAGATATAACCGAGGGTGAGGTAAAAAGTTACTTGAACTGCTTGATGGTATTAATAAAAATGTTATTGAGTAAATATTATGATAATGCAAAACATGCAACGTTATCGAATCAAGGATGGAAAATGGAAAGGTGCTTTGCGCCGGGGTTAGTTTTTACTGTTGGACGTAACTTCAAAAATCTTACTCCTTTCCCAAAACCTTTACTCAGAACCCAAATTGATCTGTATTAGATTGTAGAATTTTCCAAACGCTACATTTCGCGTGGTTCTAATTATAAAAACTAGGAATCGCCCAGTGGCCGAAATTCGGCCATTGTAAATAGAAATTGTAAAAAGACCTCGCAACAAAATAGCTACAACATATTATTTTAAAGTTCGATTAATCGATATAATTGATTTTGGATTGTCTACTTATCTACTACTCAGGACCTTTTGCAACGATATACATATTACCACACTTTTGATGGAGCAAATATTTTTAAATTGTACCGCCAAAATATTGCCTACGTTTTTATATATAGATAGATTGATTGTGATTGACTGTTGATAGATTGACTGTGTAACAAATAACTTGAAAAAAAAAACAAAATAACCGAACAAAAAACTCAAGCAAATACGCCTATGACATTTTTGCCATTTTTTCTAAAAAAATGGTCAAAATTAAAAAAAAAAGGATTTTTCGGCACATCTACTACTCAAGACCTATACTACGATATACATATTGCCACACTTTTGATGGAGCAAATATTTTAAAATTAACCGCAAAAATATTGCTTACGTATTTATATATAGATATTAAAGAAAGCAGTTATATCCCAACAAACATAAATTATGTTGCACGAGAAAAAGTACAACAAAATTTTAACCGGAAGTGACAAACCGGAAATTGGGATGGAGAACTGTTTTGAGCCGTACTAAATGCTTATGTACCAAGTTTCGTCTAATTCGATTATCAGGTACAGGTGTTATAGAGATTTTAAAAAAACAGGTGCTCGGGGACCCCCCACCACTTTGTTCACTATCGCTCAAAAACTAATCAGTTCTTTGCCATACATATTTGCATCTTTTTCCAAAGATTCATCAAAATTCATTCGTGAACGAATGTGGTATACTTATAACAAACGTAAAAAACATGGTGGAAAAAACCACTTGTTGTATGGTGTAACCCCTAACCGTTTATTAAATGTACTTCAAAAGCTGATAAAATCTTTCTCATGTTACTTGAAAGCTTTTTTCAACGTTTCATGAAAATCGAACAGTAATTGTAGGCTACAGTAGGGATAATCACTTTAAAAAAAACTTTTTAACCGGAAGCGACAAACCGGAAGTGACAAAATGGAAGTTGGTATGCAGAAATATTGAAAACAATACTAAAATCTTATATACCAGCTTCCCATAAAATCGTAATCCGGGATTAGAAGTTATTCAAGATTTAAACTTAGAGGTGTTCGGGAGACCCTCCGTCATGTTGTCTAAATTTAAAATGAATCCAGATCTTTCATTTTCAAGTGAACCTGGATAATTTGTCAAAGTTTCATCAAAATCCTATGCAGGAATGTTACGCACCCACCCACCCACTCACCCACCCACTCACCCACACACAGACGTACACCAAAATTTTCATTGGCTATTTAGATAGAGAATGGTCCAAAACAAAAGAAAAAACAAAATTTAGGGTTGTAAGATTTTTTTTTATCCATAGATTGCATTACTTCTCACAATTTAAAATTGTGGTGAGATAAAAACACCAGCTAAGGCAATATTGACGTCTAAAATATGTTTGATATCAGAGGTGAATTGCCCAATGAAATCAAAATAACAAAGTCGATGGAGAGATTATTTCTGTAAAATTTGTTTAAAACCAAAAAATATTCTCCATTTTAGTAGTCAGTGAAAAATGTGAGTTCATTGCCTGCCAGGAGATAATTAAAATGTGTAAGACCGGAGTACTCAACCAAAATTTGTCGCCAATATACGCACTATATTTATTGGTTAAAACAAACCGAAACGAAACTAAGTTTTATTAGCTAATATTGATAAGAAGCTAAACTGGAAGTTGAGAACAAAGAGGTTGATATGTCTGTTTGGTTTTTTACATGTGTATTAGAAAGTTAGATCCAATAATATGGATCTAGGTGTCAAATACTGAAAATTGTAGAACTATGAAGTCAGCCGATATTATTGAACGACATATGTGACTTTTGTAACAATCATTTTGTGATCTTTAACGGAATCCCAAAAACCTATTTGTCCACCATTGCAATATCGTTTACCCAACATATAAGATTGTCAAATAAATCCTTTCTACAAAACATAAAATTCAAACAAATCAAATATAGTAAATATATTCATGTATGACGTTTAGCCTGTCTGGGTCTGTCCAATAAGTATTTTCTTACATTTCGGCAACAACAACATCAACATATGCAACATTTGAAAAGAATTTTTCTTATATCAATTTTTATTAGATTCTGTCTTGTTTTTAGAATCAAACACAAAAAAATTTTACAATATTTATTTTGTTCCCATTTTCTTCATTCTCAAATTTCCTACCAGCAACAACAACAACAACAACAAAACAAGGAAGAAAAGAAAAACAATTTTTTTTTATTCAACATAATCTGTCCATCGAGTTTTTTTTTTTTAATTTTGTGTCAGTTGTCTTTCTTGTCCAGGATTTTTATTCACAATTTCCTTATATTAGATTTTTTGGATGAGTTTCTTTGTTACATAGAAACATTTCTTATCAGGAGATGGAGGACATTTACACATATTTGTTTTTTTATATTCTGAGATGTGGAATTATTCAAAGAATTGAGTTTAATTTAGTTTCAGACAGTTGAACTTGAGTGTTGACAAAACATTTGTTTATGAATGGGAAAAATCTGTTTCACAATCATTTCTATCTCATCCTCATTACTCCATCAATTTGTTTTCTTATCTCATTCTATCAACCAATACTATTGTTCACCTATCATTTCCGAACAACATACAAAAATAAAATGTCAAATCACAAAAAAAGAAGGAAAATTAATGTTTTCTATTTTATTTCCATCATTTCAATATTTAACATTTTTTGACTGACATTTTGACATATCTGTCTGCGACAGTTCTATTTCTTCATAATTTTCCATTTTCTTTTTACCGATTTTAACTTTGACAACAAATACTATGAATGAATGTTAACTAGAAAAACAAAAAAAAAAAAACAAACTGAAACAATAATTGAAAATTATATATATTTTCCATATTTTCTTCATGTATAAGTAAATAAGTCGAAAAAGTTAGAAACAAAAAAAAACAAAACCAAATCATAATAATAACCAAAGAAAATAGAAAAAAGCCTTTTTAGATTTTCTTTTTAATTTCTCTATTGGAAAGGAGTATGTTGTTGTTGTTTATGTTTTTTGTGTCATTTGCAGAAATTCCTGATTTTTCTTTGTTTGTGCTTCTCGTTTTGTTTGAAATAAAATAAACTTTATAAAAATTTAAATGTTAAATTCTTAAACTGATTATGATGATGATTATGATGGAGTTGACATGAGTCTGTCTTACTTTGTTTTTGATGTTATGTGAATGGAATTGCGATTAAGTTAATAGAATTTCGTTAAAAAGGTTATTTGACAAACAAATATAAAATTTTTTTATTTGGTTTTCAATGAAGAGGGTGGGTTTGTAGTTCTTGGAAAAACCATAACAAACAACTTGTTTATTCCGGTTCAGTTGCCATTTGTGGAGAAGCATTGAATTGAGTGAAACACAAGTAGATGAAATAAACGTTTCTCAAACAAAACAAAGGGTGAATTGCAGTATTTATAATACATTTGTCGAGATAATTTTAACAGTATTTAAAATGTGGTAATAAACAGGTGGGATAAGTTTGAGTGGGATTAAATTTTATAATTGTTTCCCAACATGGTTATTACTTTAGTTTTCACTTTCCTTAGGAATGAAACTCCAAGAGCTAGATGATTGTTTTATTATCCCTAATGACAACTCAATGTTCATCTCCACTCCATTGAGACTGCTTCGGTGATGTTAATAGACTGCTCCATTTGATTCGATTTATTTCATGTAAAATGGAAAAAAATGGTTAAAAATTTATTTGAATTTTTTTATTAGGTTATAGTTATAATTATTTTTTTCTCAATAAAAATAACCTCAGTTTCTTGCGATTTAGTCTTACATCTAAAGAAAACTGTATATATTTATGTAAAAAAAAATTTGCCTTGTTAGTAATTTGATTTACAAAATACTGTTTTTTATGGTGTAAAAATTAAAGAAAAAAAGTAATATTGATAAAAGAAAATTTAATGATTGTGTTTCTAATAAAAGTTTATTTACAAGTAATGTCCAACTATTGTTAATTTTTATGTAAAAGTAAAACATTTCGTCGTCATTTTCATCTGAAGGTGGTATAGCGGTCAATTTTACGGTCAGTCATACATCGTCAACTTCGTCAACAACAATAATAAATACGACGGCCCACAACAAAAGTTAACAGGATAATCTCCATCAAGACCAAGATTCACCTATTTATGTTGCAACAATATTTTTGTGGTGACGATATCCCGAGCAGAAATTAGTTAGGGAAAGCCTGAATAAAGTCAGGGCCTGATCAGGGTCAGATAGGGCAAGCCCTATTAGGGAACTCTGATGTGGGCCTGTTCCGGACCTGAATTAGAAGACTCTTTTAGGGCAAACCTTATTTGGATACATCCAGCCCTGATTTGATTTTTCGTATCTGACCCCTAGTTGGGCAATCTGATCAGGGCCTGATACAAAATGCTTTACTAGGGTTTGCTCTATTTAATTTTATATGGAAAACTTGATCAGTGCCTGATCCGTTTATCTCAATCAGGGCCTGATTAGGCAAAAGCGTTACACTCACGATCAGGGCCCTATCAAACTAGGGCTAACCTGATCAGGGCCGTATTTGAGCCCTAAGAAATTTCTACTCGGGATATTTTCATAAATCATGTTGTTATTTTAGTGCAACAATTTTTGTAGTTACAATAAATTCTTAGTAATCACCTGATATCTGCAACGATTTTGACATTTACACAATTGTTTGCAACAATCACCTGTTTATTTTGAGAATTTAATCCATTTTGTTCAACACACACTCGTGCTCCGATTTTGGAATTTAAGTACTCATTTTTTTCAAAAATCACCCGTTTTTTTGGTGCAAAAATTATTTTAGTTACAATTACTTATCATTTATCAAGAATCATTCATCGATTTTGGTGCAACGATTTTGACATTTACAAAATTTGTTTTAACAATCACCCGCTTAGATTGGTACAAATATCTTTGATAGCGACAATAAATTCTCTACAATCATTTGTTGAGTTGTGGTGCAACAATTTGATTATATGATAATCATATGCTATATGGTGCAAAAATTCATTTACTCGTATAATTATCTCGACAATCACCTGTTTTGGGCCATTACGCAGCTTTTGATTTTCTCTATGTTGTATTAAGGTCGGCGTCCTGAACGAGTGAGTTAAAATTTTTTAAATTATAGTTTGACAGTTGTAGATGATGGAAGGGTGAAGGTGGTTTTTTATTATTTTCGTATTTCTGAATTTAGGCATAACAAAACCTAGCTTATTTTCAACCTTTGTTTGAGTATATCTAATAATTACCCCTCGAAACCATCATTTGTAAAGAAGTGAGGGTAAATTTTATTGAATTCAAACACTGAAGATAGATGGAACAAACTCGATCCGCAGGTATCTTCAGGTCGCTAGGATTGCTTATGGTAATCCTGATCGCTATTCAGCCTATCGTTTCACTTGTCCGTCCCCACTTGTCCTTCTACCTTCTACCTTCTACCTTTTACCTCCTACCTTCTAGCTTCTACCTTCTCCCTTCTACCTTCTACCTTCTACTTTCTACCTTCTACCTTCTACCTTCTACCTTCTACCTTCTACCTTCTACCTTCTACCTTCTACCTTCTACCTTCTACCTTCTACCTTCTACCTTCTACCTTCTACTTTCTACCTTCTAACTTCTACCTTCTACCTTCTACCTTCTACCTTCTACCTTCTACCTTCTACCTTCTACCTTCTACCTTCTACCTTCTACCTTCTACCTTCTACCTTCTACCTTCTACCTTCTACCTTCTACCTTCTACCTTCTACCTTCTACCTTCTACCTTCTACCTTCTACCTTCTACCTTCTACCTTCTACCTTCTACCTTCTACCTTCTACCTTCTACCTTCTACCTTCTACCTTCTACCTTCTACCTTCTACCTTCTACCTTCTACCTTCTACCTTCTACCTTCTACCTTCTACCTTCTACCTTCTACCTTCTACCTTCTACCTTCTCCTTTCTTCCTCATACCTTCTACATTTTACCTTCTACCTTGCACCTTCTACCTTTAACCTTATGCCTACTTACTTTTACCTGCTATTTGATTACCTTCTTCCTTAAACCTTAAACCTTGAACTTTAAACCTTAAACTTTCAAGCTTCAAACCTCAACCTTTATACTTCATTCCTAAATATTTAGCTCTAAAACGCTTGCATCTAAGCAAGTCTCCACTTTTGCATCTTTACCATTGAACCTAGATCTTTTAGCTTCTTAAGAAAAAACATAAATCTTCTATATCTAACCTTAAGATTCCAAACACAAAGAGACTCGATATCTCATCATAATTACCTATCACAATATTCTCCAAACCTTCTGTCATCGTCATCTAATTATATCAATTAGTTCCTCGTATAATCAGTAAATGTCAAAATAGAATAAAAAGCAAAATTGACATATAAAACTAATTGAGAGAAAAAAATTTAGAAATTTATTTTTAGTCACGTGTCTCGTCAAACGAGATAATATAAAAAAAATGTCTGAAAACTTACACATTCCTTTTCATTTTTTCTATTATTTTTTACAATATCCTTAAGATATAAAAAAAAACGAATGACAACACAGGCCAGCTTTAAAAAAAAGGAAATATGTTGAAGATGATGAAAAAAGGAAATAATTATACAGTGATTTGATATGAGAGAGAGAGAGAGAAAAGAATGTTTACTGTATAATTAAACGAAAATTATTTTCTCTTTGATGTTATTTAAGTAAAATTTTCTGTGATTATTTGATTGAATTATTTTATTTCTTCAGGGTGATATATGTTGCATGATAATGGAAGAAACATTTTTTTTGATCTCCATTCTCCATACAAAGTCTTCTATTCTAGTCAGAATTGTATCTAGTTGAAACAGAAATCCAAACTCCATAAAAAATTTTTTTTACAGAAGTTACGTTATTTTCACGTTTTTCTTCTTACTTTCCATTATCAAAAGTGCATAAGGTTTAGAATTTCTTTCTTTTTTGTTGTTATATTGTTCTCAAAATGAAAAAAAAAATCTAACCTAAGCACCAACAAATTTCCTTATTCGTCCACTATGTTTGGTGTGTCAGAGACAAAAAAGATTGAACAAATACAAAATATAAAAAGAAAATCTTACTAATCAATATCGTCCTGATTTTGCATCATTTTCTTTCTCGACTTTTCTGATGTATTTTTAATTTTAATCCTTTTTTTGTGCATGTTTGTGTTAGTTTTTGATTGATGATAAAAAGTTGGTATGATTGTGCTGGGCTGAATGAAAACATTAATTTTTTTCCACAAAGTTGGCCGTCTTAACCGTCAATTCAAATTCAGTCAAATTTGACTTTACATTCACCAAACTACACAATAAGAGATGTCCAACTTTTTTTCTTCATATAACTTTAGAAAACTTAAATCCTTTCTTCTTCCTATCAATAACTTTACATTATTTATAATTTTTGTTTTTTTTTATATATAAAATATATTTTGAGATTATGGTCGTCTGTTTCTTCTCCTGGAATGAATAGAAAAATTTCCTTTCATACAAGAGTTTTCTTTCTGTTCCTTTCTTTTTCGTCTATCGTGTCAAAAGAAAAATGATGTTTTTGAAGAATAAAAATTGTTTGAGAAAATTCGAAATAGAATGAGGTATAAATCCGACTCCCATGTCCATCACAAAGCTTTAATACTTTCACAAATACATGCATCATGTACAACAATTTTTATTTGTTTGAAATAAAAGAAAAGAAAATTCTAGATTGACTAATTAAATTTTTCACAAAAACTATTGTTTGAGAAGAAAAAAAAAATATGACAATTTTCTATACTTAACCCTCTGGCCATTCCTCCAGCAAAACGAAAATCATTAAACGAAATTAAATGAGATTTTATCTTTGTTGTTGTCGTTCTCGTGTTTGGAAATGGTCAAAACTCAAAATATTTGTGAAGAGTTAAATTATATTATTTGTTGTTGTTGTTTTAAGAAACAGAAAATTTTTGAATTGTGGATGAGTGGGTGGACAAATAGAAAAAAAACGGTGATGTGAAATAAAATTATGGAGACGACTAGAGTTGAAAAAAAATTAAAATGATGACGTTGAAGGAATACACAATAAGGAAGGAAAAAATGGAATAATTTTATGCTTGTCGTTTATTTGTTGTTTTTCATTGTACGTCGTTGGAAAACGAGTTTTCTTTTATTTTTCATTTGATATAATTAACATCTAATTTTAAATTGTCAACGGAGGGGTGAAGAAAAAGACTGCATCAACAGATCGTGTTCAAGATAAAAGTTTGAGTAATGTTTGTGGAATTAAAGATTGGAACATAGTTGCATATGTTAAAACATTTCTCAAACTGCCAAACCATATGGATTTATTGAGGAAAAAAATTTGTAGAAAATTCGATTTTTTCGATAGTTTTTTTTTTATATAGGATTAATAGCTCCATTTTTTTTGGTGACATTAACTACTTATGTTTTAGAATTTACTCAAAATTAAATATCATTAAACTCAAATTTATTTTATATCAATGATGTTAAAC
Organism: Diogma glabrata; assembly: GCA_963693315.1. NCBI lineage: Eukaryota > Metazoa > Arthropoda > Insecta > Diptera > Cylindrotomidae > Diogma > Diogma glabrata. Next base: position 45,529 of record CAVNZG010000116.1, read on the forward strand.
TAAGCCTGACATGGAGATTGAATCCTCCTTGCAAAGTCACAACTTATGACTCAAGCTAAACGATTTAAAATTTAAAGTGTATGAACATATTTGTTCCTATACATTTTAACACCTTTTACCCTTGAGCAACCAACCGACTAGTTTTCTAACCCTCGTATTATTAAAAAGTTTAGAGCAGATCAACTCAATTAGTAAGTGATTTAAAATTCTGCACGTCATAGCCATGGAGAATGACAAAAATGATATTAATTCCAAAATTAGGAACCGTTTAAAGGCTGTATAACTGATCATTGTGAAGTTTTATATTTGATTTTACAGCAACATATATTTGCACAATTTTTTAATTCAACAATCACCTAATTTATTTTGGTTCAAAGATTTTTAATGATATTTTTCAACAATTACCTATTTATTTTGGTGCAATGATAAATTTTTAAATGGTCTTTTTCACCGATATTTTTGTTCCAACGATATTTTTGTATGATGTTGTACAATTACCTATTTATTTTGGTGCAACAATCTTTTTACATAGAATTATTCAACTATCGCCTATTTATTTTGGTGCAATTATGTTTTTGTATGGCATTGTTCAACAATCGCTTATTTCATTTTGTGACCATCAAAGATGGTAACTTTATTACCAACAATAATGAGATTTAATCAAAATCATTTACAACATCATCCAAAACTGGTTCAATGGTCGACATCATACTTAGTCATTTTAACCTAATCGTTAATGAGTTTTTAAATTCATTATGTGTGACTGGTTGTGTTCGTAACTACTCCATAGATTATCAATTAATCCTGCCATCTATTAAAAATTGTAATGTATTATAGATATAACCATTGAAATGTAATTGTAAAAATTAGTATTGCAATCTTTTCGTCCATTGAAACGTAATGAAAATGATTATAATGTCAAAATTCTCCTTTTATTCTTTCATTCTATTTTCAACTCTGTAATAAATAACATTAAAAAGGAAATAAATAACTTAATTTTGTGAATTCAAATATTTTCTAAATAAAGTTTTTTAATAAGTGAAAATAAGAAGAATTATCAACTTGGGAACAACACGCGCCACTGTGGTGCCCCAACAGGTTGAATCCAGAATAAATCGAGAAGTGAGTTAATTTTTTAATTAAAACTGGAAAGTCATAGTCCATGTAGGGGTAGTGATGGCTTTTCTCCTTCAATGATTTTTGGACGTCTGAATCTACTTCACTTCCTACCTTTGTTTCCGTTTATTCAAAAAATTTCACTTGGCATTTTTTGAGGGGCAAAGAATTACACAATCCACGTACGAAAGCAAGTCGGAACAATCTCAAGGCACGCGTATTCTCAAGTCGTCAGGACAATTCTGAGACAATTATGACTAGAAAATTAAAAACCATTGCTTCATTATCATGGAAATTCAACCAATTAAATAAATTTTCCAAAACCATATCAAAAACTAAATCCACAACATCCACAAAAAAAACATAAAAACAATAGTTTCAATAATAAATTCAAATAAGCAAATATTTGTATTCAAATTATAATTTTTTTGAATAAATTCATTTAATCCATAATTAATTATGATTTGTTGTAATTTGAGTTAGAACATTTCTCTCAAATTTAAATTAATCGAATTTTTTTATTTTGCCCCTGAGGCAAAGTTCATTCACCGTTTAATCAAAATGATTCAAAACTGTGCCACTGATTGATCAACAATTTTTCCAAAAATCCTCAAAACATCTATTCTAAACCCAATCCAGATTTATAATATAAATAAAACCAAAATAATTATTACGATTTTTTTTTGTTAATATTATATTCCCGTAACATTAAATTTAATTTAATGAAGTGGACAATTATTTTTAATGAAAAACTAAAACAGTTTTTTTTTGGCTGGTGAATTTTTTTCCATAAATTATTGATTTGAATAAAATTATGTATAGAATGGAAAATTATTATCTCATGCATATGACTCTTGTGTATCTAAATTAGTTTAAACTTTAAAGTATCCTAAAATAAAAAATTGGTTTTGACAGTTTTTTGTGGTTGGTGTGCGGTTTTAGGTATGATTTTTTTTATTTAATATATAGTTGTGGTAATTATTAGTTATGGTGAATATGATATGAAGAACAAACTGAGTGGATCAAATATTTATAATTTTATTAGAAATATGGTTAGGAAATTTTGTTGATCAATAAATATATTTTGTTTACACCAGATAATGGTATTATTGGTAAAATGTGGAATTTTTACAACTAAATTAAGTATACCTCACCGTTTACACATATTCAAAAACTAAAACATAAGACAAAACGTCAAATGGGTTCATCTCAAACCCGTAGCCGACACTAAAAGCCTCATGCATGAATATGCATGACTATGCCTCATGCAGTCAAAATAAAAAAATATAAGATGAAAATCGTGAAACAATGCAATCTAATAATATTTAAAATAAAGTTTACGTTGGTGGACGATCATATGCATAAATCACTTATCTAATAAAAATCGGGATAAAAAACTCAAATTGGGTAAATAAGGCAGCAACAACAAGGAACAAAATAATTATAAAACTGCTTTTCCTGCCTATCCAAGCTACATTAGTAGCATTACTATCGCCAAATTACACAAACCAATACAAGTCTTACGTTGGGCGCCATTTTGTAACGTTAGACAACAATCTTTTTGTTATTTTTTTGACTGCAAAAAATCATTCTAATATATCGATTCAACATTGATCATTTTAGTAAAAATGTGTTTTATTTTGGTAATAACCTTCTGAGTCTTTTTTGTAAGGTTTTCCAATAAACAACCAGCAGTTCCAAACTAACATGAGAAGATGAAACAAATGCAAGCACAGTTTAAAAGGATTTCAACAAAAAAATTAATTTTTTTTACTCTCGACACAAAATAATTGGCATTGGAGTAATTATGTAATCTTGATTTCATTACTTTTAATTCAGAATTCTATCTGTTAAAAATCTCGATTATTCTATTAATATATTCACATTAAATTCCTCCCAATATTTTCGAAAACCATAACATACTCTATACATTTTAGTTGAAATTTTCTTTTATTTATTGTCTTTGTCTAACATATTTTGTCTTTCTTTTTAATATTTTCTAAGAAACGATGAAAACAAAAACAAATCTCTTGACTAGCAAAATATTATCACAGTTCGATTTAATCGATTTTGATATTGTGACAATATTTTGCATCTTTACAATTTAACTTTATCAATAAAAAAGTATAACAGAATATGAATACATTAAATTTGACGTTTGAAAAAAGAAAATCGTAGTTAGAAAAATCATTTTCTTTTTTAACAGCAAAATTTGATGTTTTGGTACAACTGGAAGGTGAATATTTTTCCTGATTGATAATTTTTGTGATTGTTTCCATTTTCGTAACAAAAAAGAGAAATTTTGAAATGTAAAATATTGTTTGCTTCAGTAGAACTTTTGTACGATCTTTCATATTGGGCAAACTGGAAGGTACTTTATAAAGTAAAACAAAAGAAGGTAAAAACTAAATCTTAAAAGAACAAAAATAAATCAATTAATTTAGGTCTATCAATACCTTAGGACGCATGTTGTTGTGGGACCTTGGTTTTAAAAGGGTTTTATGTGTTGTTGTGACACATATTGTAATTTCTACTACACAACACATTCTATAGAAAAAAAATCAAATACTTTAATTTTTTTAGAAATTTCGATATGGTAGGATTTTATTTTGATATTGTAGGACCAAAGAAACATAGTCGAGCAAAAGAAATCTCACCCAAATTTTTTATTCATTTAACTTGTAGAGTAAAAAAAAATCGTTGTCACGGATACGATACCTACACGATAACTACAAAACAAAAATATTTGATTGCATGAATTTTTGCACCATAGCTTTACTTGAGTTTGATGAAGTGCTGATAAGTTTTTGAAATTTGTGTGATTTAACGCTCAGGTACTTATACATGTATGAATTCATCATTAATTTATGTATTCTCAGACTGTTTTTTTTTACTGAAGCATCTTCAGAATGACAAAGCCTACCACGAAAAAAATCTTGGGTTAGTGTGTGTGAAATAGTTCAAACGAAAAGATTTTTCAAGGGAGTTTTCTATCTCGAATTTAAACCAGCAAACAAAGCAGATTCACACCATGAATTCACACTTCACAGCCACACACAAAAATAATTGTTTTGACCCTAGTATGTCAGAGTTTTTATACTAACTCAGCAAACTTACCAAAATCTACCAAAACCGTTAAACATGATAACCCTTAAACCTAGTAGCACATCGATTTTTCCCTTGATTTATAACTCCATAACCCTTGGTCCTAATTCCTGCTACACAATATAAACTCGGCCCAAAGCCCCGACTATGCATACTCTATTTTATAAGGGGTACTGAAGTCGAATACTATCTCGGTTTGACCCCTAAATATATACACCGTAATCCTTTAGGTCATTCTGCCACAAACAAAATTCTCCCCAGAGGTCTGACCATATGCTTTTTTTGGGGGGGGGTCGTTTAAAATTCACCATAACCGTTAAACCAAATAAACCTAAACGATTTTAATCCTAGAACCTAGTAAAAGATTGATTTCTTAACTAAATTTAAAATTCCGTAGCCTTTTAAGCTCCTAACCCTCTAACCTCATGGTCACATACCCCATAACCCGGCAATATTAATAGAAAAGAAAATCTCTGCTTGGAGGTCTGTATATAGAGGGATTTGCGTTTTTTAAGTTACGTCCCAACCCTGATGTGCTGGGGTCAAACTGATACCGAATTAAGCTTCAGTGACCCTAAAAACATGGAATATACCTAGTCAGACCTCCAGGCTGAAATTGTTTTTATAGTTATTCTACGGGGGGTTTAGGGTTATCGGGTTTAACGGTTTAGGTAGATTTTGGAAAGTATTTTAGGTTATGCCCGACTTCTGATGTGCTGGGGTCAAACTGACTTCGACTTCAGTGACCTCTAAAATATATAGTAACCATAGTTAGACCCCTAGACTGATATTTGTTTTTGTGGCGGTTTTACGAGGTTATAGGGTCATGACTCATGAGGTTATAGGATTAGATGCTTAATGGCTTACGCGGATTAGAAATTTTGCTAAAAAATCGGTGTGTTACCGGGTCTTAGGATTAAAAGCGTTTATCGGGTTTAACGGTTTTAGTGGCGTTTGGGTTCAACCGAGGTTGAAATCGACCCCAGCAACCCTAAAAAAATAAAGTATACAATGTCAGAGCCCGGGTCGAAATTTGATTTTGTGTGGTTATGATTAGTACTAACAAATATCACGTTGAAGCCCACGAAACAATTTCGCTCTTATAATCCCGTGAATATTTGACGATGAGTTAGCTGATCCTAATTTTAATAAGTTAATATTGAGTTAGACAAATTGTAATTCAGCCAAAAATATAACAAGGGTGTCATTAGATTGGAATCCACAAGTTGGAATATCAGCAATGACGTGGAAGAAAACTGTGCTGCAGCTGAAACAAAACAAACTCGCAAGACCGGGTGCAAATCAAAGCGATTGCGCTCAAAAGAATTATTGTGCTATATTTTTTAAAAAAATGAATTTCTTACGTAATTAAAATACGTAATGTCACGAGCAATAAAAAAAATGTCAGACAATCTCCCATACAAAACCAATACGAAGCAGAAAAATGATTTAGCCTATATTAGACTATTGATAGTTTAAATTGCTATTTAGGTTAGTAAGCTTTCATTCAACACTTATGGACGCTTGGTATATATGGTTTACTGACGGTAATGGGACAAGTCAGATTAGTACAATCAATCAGTTAAACAACAAACTTTATATCGCGTTTGTGGTGCAATTCTGCTTTCTATAAAATCCAAATTAAATCTATATATAGAAATATTATATGATTTTGTTGCATATACTGAGCTCACGTCCCAACCCATGCGTCAAAAAATCTATCATCATTTATTTGAAACCAATTGTGACGTTTTGCTTCATCCAATAGCCTTGTTAATAGAAAGTTTTCAATATGGTGGATAGACCAAACTAGCAACAAAACTCCAAGGATTTTTAGACGTAACGGCAAAAATAAAAATGCAATTGATGAGCAATTGAATGCAATTATTATTTTTTATTCGTGATTGTTGGCTGCCTTGTGGTTTTGTCATATGCAAAATGTAACTGCGTTAATTGCTTATTATAAAATCTCATTAGAAGTCATGTCTGAATATGTAGTAAAAACAAAACTCTCAGATTGATGTTAACTACATATGGTTCCACTAACGACAAACTAACGAATAGGATTAACAAAGGATTAACGTAATTACAGTATGGTTGAATGGGATTTAGCTGATGCAGATTGGGCTGTGTAAACTGAAGGAATAGCATTGTTTGATGGATTAGAAGGATCACTGCTAGGACCACCTGATTACCAAAAAACCCCACGGCAAATAATAACTGACCCAAGTCGAGAGCGGTTTTTTACACAAGGCCAGGTAGGCAACTTATTAATTTACGTTTTTCAACCGAGAATTCTGTAAAGTTTTAGCAATTTAATTACTTTAAAATTTAAAGGGAGAAGTGCAATAATTTACGAAAACAAATAATTAAAAAGAATTCAACGTAGATATAACCGTATTGTTGTTTTACAATAAAATTTATAGAATTAATTTTAATATGAATTAATATGAATTAATTGAATGAATTAAAAACGTTTCAGTATAACGTCATAAATTTCATAATTTAATTTAGCTGAGTTTTAGCTAATGTGACCATCTCACAGGGTTTGACCCAAAGCCTCCTAGTTACGCGTATTAATTACTAAGCTCTGGTTTTGATAACAAACTCTCCAGAAGAGTCAAAATTTTACTTATTGCGATGCGATAAACTTTCTAAATTTACAAATATTATTGCAAAATTAAAATCTTACGACATAGAATAGATAATCTTACTGTCTCACGGATTCGAAGTTTTCTTACAGTGCCTCAACTTTATGTTTATTTAGAAAGTTATGCTTTCATCCAGCATTTTCACACTGCACCTGCATTTATGATTTTACTGATAACAGAAGATTGCAACCCTCTCAAGCATTTTTTTTAGGTTTCAATTTCGTGTAACATCCACGAAAGGTAGAAATTTATTTATTCATCAATTTTATTAATGAAGACCTCCAACTCCAAATTTTATCAATGAAGAATCCAACCAAAACCAAATAATATCGTTTATCACTGAAACTTTCCAATTAGGATAAACAATGAGGCATTAAACCAGGATGACTAGGCTAAACTTCTGGGCGCTGGTTATGAAAATAACATTATATGGGACACATATGTGTTCAATCTAGAATACAATTCATAGGCCGAGCTAAACAAATTTTAAACAAACAAATTCTGTTGACCTATAGTATAGATCATTTGTCCATGTATGGAATATTGTTGCCAGGTTTTAAGAGGTATTTGTCAGTCAACAATGAAATATCTAGACAATGGGCGATAATACTGTGGTAACTGATCTGCTACATTCACTCCAAAATGTGATTCAACTGTCCATCTACTTTAAATACGAATTTTATGATGCATCCTTAAAAAAATTCAAAACATCCCCCCATCATGTTCGCAGTACAATCGATAAATAAGAACTTCTGAAATGCACCATCCATTTGCATTCGAAATATTCCGTTGTAGAACATGTTTGTTTCAAGACGATAATTTTAATAGAGCATTGCACATATATGAAATTTATTGGTCCTCTCCAAAAGAGGCCTTTCTCGCAGAGTTTTCTGAATAACAACCGGGAGGAAATTCGGTTGAATAGCAACCGGGTGGAATTTTAGGATGGTGGAGTTCCGTCCACATTAAGTTCAAAACAGCTTACGTTCGTGCGTCATATATTTTTTTTTTATTCGGCGCAACCAAAATATTTTAAAAAAATTTGTTTGTCAATATTAAAAGTTTGCATCAATTTTGAAATAAAAATCTGTTGAACAAGTGAAGTAACCTTTGACCAAAATATTTGTTATTTTTTCAAACAAATTGTAAAAAACTATGGCAACAAAAAATTACAAATATTTTGATTGGATTTTGAAATTTTGAATTTTTTGCTTTGATAAAAATGTTTACTTTTTATATAATTTATGTAAATTTAAATGTTTTTTGCTTTTTTGGACGCAAGTTTGACATGAAAATATAAGAATAATAAGTGACACATAACGACCACGAATTACATTAACAAAATAATACTTTAATAATGAAAAAAATTGTTGGTTCCGAGTAAACAGTGGATACATAAAAAATGGACCGGGTAAGCTGGGTACCGCGTAATTTTCGGGTACTTGGTGCATCACTACCTCCATCCCAGAGAATGATTTACACTGCTAAACATTAAAATTGGTCATATGCTCAACAACGCTTTTGCCTACAAAAATTGAAAATAGAGCTTGCAGAATTTTTTAATGATACCAAGCAGAGGGAAGGTACATTTGGAGATAGTAATATTTTGTTGAGGTGACATAAATGAAATTATGTTTGTTTGTCTAATTTTGTATGAAATAAATTTATGAGGTTATAAATTTCATAAACTATTCATACAAAGTAAGGCATTTGAAAAACGTTTCAGATTTGATATGAAATCAAAGAGGCAGATCGTTTAGATAAACAAACTGAATAATAAATACAACTCATAATTGCGTTCACTTTTGAATACGATTTTTAAGGAAGAATCAACATTTGACCATTACAAAATAGAACGAATTGAGAAGACTTGTGGACTATATTCGACCTGAAAATAAATTTGTTAAATTAGCTGAGAATCAGGCTCGCACCCAAACATAGAGATAAAAAGTGTCATTCTATACCAAGCCGAGTAAAACGAGAAAGCTTTTAATGGAAAAAGCGAAAAAGATATAAAGTCAACCTATTAAATAGATCCAATAGAGGCCAGAAGAAGTTGGAGAGACGATACGAGGCTATTTTTCGGATATGTGACTGTAAAGTAATCGAGTTGACTAATTACAAAAACACGTTAAAAACAGTTTAAAAATGTTCAACCAAAACTCAAAATGAACTCAAACACGCCTATTGTCGGTTTGTCCACGACTTTCCTCTTCTGATTTTCACCCCAACAACAACAACTCAACAACAAATACAAAAAAAGATGTATAAAACTCAAAAAATGCCAACGTTAGGACAAGGATCTTTGGTTTTGTCCACAGAAAAAATCTAAAATAAGGAAACTCAAAGAGTTTTCTGTGCGCCAGGATCTTGATTTTTGGCCACAGAACAAATCTTAACCCAAAAACCATTCAAAAACATTCAAAAAATATTGCGACGCTTATGCATAGACTGACTTCACCACAGCTCTGGAAACATAGTGTTCTGGATATAAAGTGAGCTAATATCCATCAAGTTTCATTCAATTCGATTATCAGATACAGATGTTATTGAGCTTTCAAAAAAACAGGTGCTCGGGGGACCCCCACCACTTTGTTCACTATCGCTTAAAAACCAATCAGTTCCTTGCCATACATATTGGGATTTTTTTCCAAAGTGTCATCAAAATTCATTTCCGAATGAATGTTGTATGCTCCCACCAAACATTCAAAAAATTGAGACCACCATTTATCCCGATATTGTCCAAAAACTAATAAGTTTTTTTAATTTAAGTCTCCACATTTTTTCAAAGTGTCATTAAAATTGATTAATGAAGGAAGTCTGTATGCTCCTAACAAACTTTAAAAACAGAAAGTGAAAAATTAGCAGTTGTATGGTAGACAGTAATTGTAGGCTACAGTAAGGATAAACACCTGAAAAAAAAATTTTAGTCGGAAGTTTCAAACTGGAAGTTAGTATGCATAAATATTGGAAACTGTACTGAAACCTCATATAGTATATATATCAAGTTTCCATAAATTCATAAACCAGGATTAGAAGTTATTGAAGATTTAAACTTGGAGGTGTTCGGGAGACCACCCGCCATTTTGCCCAAAGTTAAAAAAAATCAGGATCTTCAATTTTCAAGTAAACCTTGATCCTTTACCAAAGTTTCATCAAGATTCTATGCAGAAAGGTATCTATGACAGATATCTATGTGTGGGTGGGTGCCCACCCACCCACACATAGATGTACACCAAAATTGGCTATCTAGATAGAGAATGGTCCAAAACAAAAGAAAAAACAAAATTTGGGCTATGTAGATTTTTTTGGCTATTGATACTCTGGTGTAACGTCCGAATTATACAGGTTCAGGAAAAATCGATTTGATCTAGGCAGACACACGCGTTTATCCATAGTATATTTATATACCTTCAAATCACAGCAATATACAACAAATTAAGCTCATTAATAAGATTTGAATTGCTGAGCAGCAATGAAAGTCTCACCAAGGCTTTCAACTGACTTGTTCCAGATATGTGTGAAAAAAAAGTAAATTTCCCATCGCTCTTTCTTTACCGAAACCGTATGGTCTTTCATTAAGTATTTTTGATATTTTAGCAACAACCGATAAGATTGATATGGGTTTGTAATTTGTTGGATTCGTGTTAGCACCTTTTTTGGATTTGGCTGTAAAATAGCCATTTTGTTAAAAAGCATTTTTTTAAATTTTATTGCTGCTTTACATTTACTCGAAACCTAAAGATCAGCTTTCACAACTATCTATCGGAATAAACCTGCGCATACCCACGTGTATTATTTCTGTAAAATTAGAAGCAGAAATGTTTGAATTAAACATATATTGCTAAACCCCCACCAATCTGCAACCCAAATAAGACTAGGATTAGATTGAAACTGTTTGGGAACTTGTAAATTTAAATGAGTGTAAACCAAATTATGCGCTGAATCATCTAAAGGTTCTAATACTTTAAATTGTGCCAACGAAAGATCATTTATCAAAAACAAATAAAGCAATTTATTACTTTGACTAGGAATGTCAGGTGCTCTAGTAGGTTGTTTGGCCATTATATCCGAGTGCAAATAAATATAAAAATAAAATAAAAATATAATAACAATATATTATAAATTTTGTTTGACTAAAATGTTTTAGTATCAATAAATTCGTTCCCTTCTCAATAATGAAACCACAACAACGTTTGTGGGCTATTTTATTTAAAACGGGAAAGCGAGCTTGGTAAGTGCGGGCTTTTTCACAATTAATTGTAGAAGCGTTTTAAATTTTAAACTTATTTAAAACAATCGCAACAAATATTTGTTTACTATGAATACAGAAAGATGTTGAATACTCAATAATTTTGTTTAAATGAATCTGCCATTAATCGGCTTTATAGTATACAGTAAAATCGATAGAATTTCAGTCTTCCGATGATGATGTTTTGATATTTCTTAGGAAAATAGAAACAAACGTTTTGAAAATCCCAAAATACCTTATTATCTAAGTTTCAGAAATATTTTCACGCTGCGAAACGAAGAATAAAATCACCAGCAACTATAAGATGGCGGCTCTCTATGCATCGATGGATTTTGAACATATTTAAAAATTGGGATGTTTTGTATCATTATTTCGATTACGTATCGAAAAAGAGGTATTACAATTTTAAAATTTTTTGCATACCACGAAATCAAGACATATTTAATTCTTTTAAAAAACGTCTCTCGCAATTTTAATATATTTAGTTCTATTCATAGCAATACTATCTTATTCCACAAGTTGTATGAAGAGTCGAAACAAATATTGTTATAGTGGTGGTTTTTGAAGTTCTTCCATATCTATAAACAATTGGATTTATATATATATACATATATATATATATATATATATATATATATATATATATATATATATATATATATATATATATATATATATATATATATATATATATATATATATATATATATATATATATATATATATATACAGAGCCGGGACGAGGGGTAGGCAAACTAGGCACTCGCCTAGGGCGTTTTATTTGAAGGGCGCAGAAATTGAAAACACATTTTTTGTATTTAATATATTTTATACTACGGAGATTCGTTTTTTTTTGTTTTAAATTAAAATATCTAATTGGAGTGGAAAATCACAAAGAAAATAAGTATCCTAAATATTGTAAGATTATTTAAAGGTTCTCTAAAGATTTCTAAGGTTCTCTTCATATTTACAAGATTCTCATTATTCCTTAGATTATCTGAAAAAGCTCTGTATGTCCAAATGTACTTAAGATTTTTTGAAATTCTCAAGAGATTCGGTAAGATTCTCAAGATTGTTAAGAACGCGACGATTGTTAAGAATCTTTTTTAAGCTTCTCAAGATATCTTGAATATTCTCAAATATTTGTCCCATGCAAGATGCCAAAGAATAATTTATCGCTCAATCTAATGATATTTTTGCTTTTATTGGCTAACATAAACTTCAGAAATTTTAATTATGATAAAAAATCTGTGACCTATGTTTAACCTTAGTCCCAAATGACCTGATGCATGTAAAAAATTTGGCCGTACATATTTCAAACGGTTGATTAATAAAAACTAGTACTCCGTATAAAATTAGATTAGGAGTTTCCTATGTACCAAGCAAATTTATAAAAGACGCGCTCAATTCCTACTGACGTTGAGATTGATTTCAAAATACAAATTACTTTATTTCACTTTTAGTCCAAATAAATTGGAATCTAAACAAGGGGCAGTGGTCACTCGCTTAGCGTCAGATAATTTTTCGCAAAAATCATCTATAGAAAATGTTGCACAGAACAGAGTTAATTTGGTACATAATTTATAAAATGTGGAAAATTTTAGTGGCAAATTTGTTCGACGAAAATGATGCCGATTCATTTTCTTTGTTTTCTAAAACAATGAAATTTTCATTAAAAAGTGCATTTGGATATAGCTACACAGCAACGTAATGCAACGATGTCATAAAGGCTGATTAAACGCGTGAAAATGGGTTTTTGCATCACAAGCAGTGTTGCAAAACGTTACTCGTAACGTAAAAATGAAATAACGAACTTAAGTAGCGTTTTTAATAATAACTACTTTCGTATCGTTTTAAAAATTCATCTGGTGACAATAACGTAAAACGTAACAATAACGTAAATATTTTATTTCGTTTTTTGAACGATTTTGCAAATATCGATTATATAAAATCCGACATATCTGCTCTTTTTAAATGTATGTGCACGCTTTAACTAAAGATTTTGGTAGTTCTAAAATTTTTTTGATATTTGTGGCAAAATATTAAGCATTTTGTAAATTTTTGATTTGATCTCACTCTGATGAGGTTACGCGTTCAAATCCCAACCAAAACACGTAAAAAAGAAAAACAGAGTTTTTTTACGAGATATTTCCAACCATACCTTTGAATTGAAAAATTTAAATTACTTCCCTTGAGTTTAATTGCTCACAAAAATCCCGGATAACTAAAATTCCCCAAAATGTTGTCTAATATGCAAGCCAATATATGAAATAATTGACCAAGTGTCGCTTATTGATTTCACGATGATTGGAAGCAATCAATAATGACTATACACGTGACTTAAAATGTGGCCTATAATATAGAAATATTACACCTCATATGAATTCATACAATAGTGCTGTCTAGAGATATAATCCCAAAAATAATGTTAAAATATTTCCCGAAAATAGGAGTCTAATGACAACTGAGAATTCAACTTAAGCAAATAGAGTGAGGATGAAGTCTCAACTTCAAAATATCATCGCATTGGTAGCGAAATGAATAGATTTGAGCTCACTCTGGCACTGATGAGGCTACGAGTTCGAATCCCAATCGAAAAACTTAAAAAAGAAAAAATATTTGTCTGTTCCATAACGAAATAACGTACCGCAAAAATAAATATAATGCATAAAAACGAAACGCATATAACGTTACGATTTTTTTCTTTTTGTAAAACTGATCACAAGTCCAAATAAATCCAAATCATGTTGTAACTGTTTCCAAATTCGTACTTATTCTCAGGGCTGCCAAAATGACCAAAAAAGTCCAAATCATGTCGTTACTGTTTCCAAATTACTTATTGGCTAAGACTGCATTCATTTCCTTCCCAAGTATTGGCGACTGGTTTTAAAATTTTTAAGCCTTTTTTATCAAGTACATGTTAAGTATCTGGTAAAAATTTTAATATTTGAAATCGAATCCATCATGTTCTTCCACAATCATATTCTTTTTCCTGTTATACACGTCAATCGGTTTGTGCAAACAGTCAAACTATTGAAGTCACTCTCTGTCATAGTGACAGAATTCAGGAGGATTCGTTTGTCCGTGTATCGTACAAACGGAATGCTTTGCCGGACTTCGGGGGCGTCCAATTCCCAAAAGTTTAAAGAAAGCGTTCGTCAACATCTTAGAATGCATGTAGTTGTGGAACCTACGTGTTGAAAAGCATCTATGTATTGTCGTGACACATATTGTAAATTCTTAAACACAACATTTTTTATTGAAAAATTAATGTAATGGAAAACATTACGTCAAATCAATCAACAATGAGATGAAATATGTAACCTAATTTTACAAATCTCGCACCGAATCTATAATTTTCTTTTCAGAACTAGGATGTTCCTTTTGATTCACAGTAATGACACATATTTGTCACTTTTTATTTAGAAATTAAACGAATTGCGTTTGTCGGCAGTCGAATACCAGATCCGCCAGCACTTTTGTACAAATGTTTTGACATGTGATTCCTTTTAAAAACTTTTAACATTTTAATGGCGTATTAGGCGTAAATGTATTAAAAACGATAAAATACCACATTATGCAACAGTTCAATTAAAAAACAAATAAGTAACATTGCTTTATTTAAAAAAAGCAATTTTTGTTTAAAACATTGTTTTTTTGGAATAAAAACCAATTTTTTTTTAACATTGTTTTAAACAGTGTTTAAGACAAGCCAACTCTGTAGAGGGGAGAGGAGTGTAGGGGCGTCAAATCTTATTCTTGCCTAGGGTGTAATTAAGCCTCGTCCCGGCTCTGTATATATATATATATATATATATATATATATATATATATATATATATATATATATATATATATATATATATATATCGCATGGAGGGATCAGTTTTTATTAATTTGTTAATTTGTTTCTATTTTTTTGATCCACGGGTGTGACAACCCCGCGTACTCCAGTCACTGCTATTGGCATATGAGTTAACGTGAGATATCACATACCACTGGCAATAGCAGTGAGATATCACCAGCCAAGGTGATATCTTAGGGGTGCTGGCGGATGAACTGTATTCAGTCAACGGTAGCACTCTCAATCTTAGCTAATGAATATTCCTTGATGCTGGAACGCTGTAGCTTGCTCGATGAAACGAGCCTTCATATAACTTCATATCTGAGCTTCATTGAAAAATATACTGCGTCCCATAATCAGGGATTATGCCATTGGCTGGACTATTGGCAAACCAATTTTAGTTTTGTTCCTGCAAATTTTTAAAACAAATTTGCTTTTTATCTCTTATTTTATTTTTATTTTCCCTATCCTATCACGAAATATTGGCCTATGTCATATTTTATATGTGATAGGATTTATGGTTTAGTTATCCATTACTTAACAAAAAATTTATTAAAAAAAAACAAAAAAAAAACAGATTTGCGTCCATTAACATCCTTAGAACGCATGTTGTTGTGGGACCTTGGTCTTATAAGGTTTTTATGTGTTGTTGTGACACATATTGTAATGCCTACTACACATCACATTTTATTAAAAAAAAAAAAAAAAAAGTATATATATATATATATATATATATATATATATATATATATATATATATATATATATATATATATATATATATATATATATATATATATATATATATATATATATATATATATATATATATATATATATATATATATATATATATATATATATATATATATATATTATATATATAGGGTCATTCCATATGGGATCGAACATGAGTTACACGACATGTCTCAAAAATTGTTCGAACGATATTTATTCGATTTATATGTAAAAAAAATAATTTTTGTAGAGCGAACTTTTTTCTTCCTCTCTCTCACTCTCGAGTTAGAGTCTCTCAAAATTTTCGCATTTTCAAGGAGTTTTGGGTATATGTGTAACGTTTTTCATCATATTTTCGGAACGGTTTGACCGATTTTAATTTTCTCAACGGTTTCTTAAAGAAAACAGAATATAGAATGAGACTATAATGAGACTATTAAAGACTATTATAATGAGACTATTAAATTTTAATAATTTATAATTTTCAAATTTTGGTGATTTTTTGAATCTGTACTTCTTCTTTCCTTGATAACAAAAAAAGTAATTTTTTCAAATTTTTTAAATTAACGTTAAATCACTTGTATATAATCACACTTTAATCTGTGGAAAATTCAGAGTGGTACTAGAGCAAAAATTTTGAAATACAGCGTTTTGAAATCAACAATTCATATCCTTTCCCACTAAAATTGTCTTTAAACTTTTTGATTTCCATTTTTATCACCAGAAACAATAATTAAAGTATTTAAAAATAAAGAATACACGTTGGTAGTTTTGTGATATAATTACAATTTTAATTCTTATTTCAAACTATGTGTTTTAATATGGCTATCATTACATGTTGAATATGGTTTACATATAATGTTGTGGAGTTCTCTATCATTCGGAATTACATGATGTATTTTTTGCGTTCCATAAAAAACATTAATATTATTAAAATGTGAACGCAACCCTTTTCCTTCATTCTTATGTTCTCCAATGGATGCATATTCAAAATATATACCATGGATGTTGTCCTTTGCCCAATTGAATAAATCGCAAACATTGGCGAAACACGCTCTGTTTAACGTCCTCAAGGATTCCGCTCGTGCTAGTCTTTTAATAGTTCCACCAACTCCACCAGCTGGTCCTTTTCCATCAGCTGTAGCAAAAAAGACCCATTCTGCTTTTATATTGAAGTCCATGTTGTGATAGCATATGTTAACGAAATTTTTTTATTTTTGAATTGTGCTGGTGATCCATCAGAAAAATAAGTAAATTTTGTTGGCGCAAGAAAAATCTCGTTATTAGCTGTTCAAATTTCATTGGTAAATCAATTGCAACTAAAGAACAGTGATTGCATCTCTATTTATACAAAAATCGAAATTAACATGGGCGCTATTTTTATGATGAATGCTAGATAACGGAATAATTTTAATAACGTTACCACGTGTTGCTTTTGTTAAGCTTGTTGCTTTTGGTTGCTAAGTTAATGAAGATAATTAAAAAAGGGAAAATGAACAGGCGTTTTATTGCGGTGTGCTGTGAATATATATGGCTTTATTCCTATAAAGCACACAGATGAGTCATAATCCTCGAAATTAAATAACAATAAAATAAATAATCCGCTATTTATTTTTCATTAAACAGCAACGCCCATTTTAGAAGACTGAATTTCTTAATTTTATTACTATACTTTTGTTGTTTTATTACGTTGTCGAATTCACCAAGTTTTAATTTTAGGCAAAATTGAAATAGGCGTAATCAGGGGCGCACACAGAAAAAGTTTTAGGGGGGGATCCAAAGAATTTTTTTAAAATAAAAGGCGCTGTGTAGGCATTACAACACACACATAGATACCTTTTAAGACCTAGGTCGCACAACAACATGCATGTTGAGGTGTTGATGAACGATTTTTAAACCTTTGTGGATTGTACACCCCCGGACCTGTTGATTCGGACTAAGTATTTCATTTGTACGATGTAAATCGGTGTGTTTCGATCGGTTTTTGATCTTTTGTTTCAAAAAACGTATTGGCTGTCAGATTTGTCTTCCAAAAATGTTTATATGTGTGCATTAGTGATGCTAGACTTTAAAAAATAAATTTCCCGTTGCCGTATCAAAGCTTCCCATCAAGCTTACAATTAAAAAAAATATACATATATATAAATCCAATTGTTTATATGGAAAACACTTCAAAATCCACCACTATAACAATATTTTTTAATATGTTGCATCGATGCATAGAAAGGATCTTGTAGTTCTTTATTGTAGGTGATTTTATTTTACGTCTCGTAGTGTGAAAATATTCCTGAAACTCAGAAATATGTTATTGCTTGTGGGATTTTCAAAACTTTTGTTTCTATTTCCGTAAGAAATATCAGAACATCAACATCAGAAGGCTGAAATTTCATCGATTTTACAGTATACTATAAAGGCGATGAATGACAGATTCATTTAAAGAAAATTATTGAGTAATCAACATCTTTCTGGAAGGATAGTAAAAAAATAGTTGTTGCGATCATTTTGAATAAGTTTAAAATTTAAAAGGCTTCTACAATTAATTGTGAAAAAGCCCGCACTTGCCAAGTGTTTGTCCGCTTTCCTGTTTTAAATGAAATATCCCATAAACGGAAAAAAAATCACCCGATCTGGCATTACTGGTGTGTATTAATATAATGCTCATATATTCTAGATAGAACTGAGAGCAAGGGTATTGCGGTCTTTAATTTGAAATATCACATTTTGTTTCGTTTTGGGAATGAATTGGCTAACTTCTAGCACCAAAGAGAAATATCAGATCTATAGCATTTGTAGAAAATTTTAGTAAGAGAAGGTGCAAGTTCCTTTGAAAATGTTGTTAGAATAGGAGGAACGATGTTCAGACCGGAAACTTTGCTGGTAGTTGACCTCCTTAAGATTTTTTTTTGACAATTTTGGGTTTGAAATAAAAATATTCCATACTAACGCCTGAAGACTGGATTTTGGTTTTTCTTTAGGAGTTTCTAAAACTGTCGAGATCGCAGCAAAGCGTTCCGTAAACAATGTGGTTTTTCTCGCGCTTTCGCCTGTATAGATATTAGGACTTAAATCGTTAAGGGATTTTTGTTATGGAACCAAATATTAAATAATATTTGTTTGTTTCTAAAGGCCCATTTGGCTGGAAAACAAATATTTTTGTTGGGGTTTCATTATCGAGCAGGAAACGAATTTATTGATACGAAAACATTTTAGTCAAACAAAATTTATACTATATTATTATTATATTATTATTTTATTTTTATATTTATTTTCACTCGGATATAATGGCCAAACAACCTACCAGAGCTCCTGACAGTCATGGTCAAATTAGTAAATTGCTTTATTTGATTTTGATAAATGATCTTTTGTTTGTACAATTTAATGTAACAGAACCTTTAGGTGGTTCAGACCATAATTTCATTTCCACTCATTTAAATTTACAAGTTCCCAAACAGTTTCAATCTAATCCTAGTCTTATTTGGGTTGCAGATTGGCAGAGGCTTAGAGATATATGTTTAATTCAAACATTTTTGCTTCCAATTTTTCAGAAATAATACACGTGGGTATGCGCAGGTTTATTCCGATATATGGTATCTTACGATATTCAGAGATGTTAATCTATAATTTCTTATGGTTAACACTAAATAATGTCTAAATTTAAAAAACAATACTGAAAGATTATCGGTTAGAGGGGGGGTCCGGACCCGAAAACCACCCCCCTTGTGTGCGTGCCTGGGCGTAATCGAAGTAAACGGTAAAATATCAATAATATGTACTATTTTAACATATCGCAAAGGTTTTATATTTCAAAATTCCGAAACAGATAAATTTCAGTATGGAAAGATATACAATTTTGAGATTAAAAGACTGTGTCTCAAAATTTTTGTTCTAGTACCACTTTAAATTTTCCACAGATTAAAGTGTAATTTTAAACAAATGATTTAACGTTAATTTAAAAAATTTGAAAAAATTACTTTTTTGTTATCAAGGAAAGAAGAAGTACAGATTCAAAAAATCACCAAAATTTGAAAATTATAAATTATTAAAATTTAATAGTCTCATTATTGTCTATATTCTGTTTTCTTTAAGAAACCGTTGAGAAAATTAAAATCGGTCAAACCGTTCCGAAAATATGATGAAAATCATATTTACACACATACCCAAAACTCCTTGAAAATGCGAAAACTTTGAGAGAGTCTAACTCGAGAGTGAGAGAGAGGAAACAAAAATTCTACAAAAATTATTTTTTTTACTTATAAATCGAATAAATATCGTTCGAACAATTTTTGAGACATCGCCTAACAAAATCCCATTTTTATGTTCGATTTCATAGGGAATGACCATATATATATATATATATATATATATATATATATATATATATATATATATATATATATATGTATATATATATATATATATATATATATATATATATATATATAATATATATATATATATATATATATATATATATATATATATATATATATATATATATATATATATGTATATTTTTTTTAATTGAAAGAAAGCTTGATGGGAAGTTTTTTCTTGAATAAACGGGAAAAGTCGGGAAGTTTTAATACGGCAACGGCTGCCGCATCAAAATTATTTTTAAAAGTCTGGCATCACTGATACATACATATAAAAATATTTGGAAGACAAATCGGACACCCAATACGTTTTTTAAAACAATAGATCGACAACCGATCGAAACACACCGATCTACATCGTACAAATGAAATGCTTAGCTCGAATCAACAGTCCCGGGGGCGTTGAATACAAAAAAATTCGTAAGAACCCCCTTAAACCCCTTTTTCTCTGTGCGCCTCTAGCATACACCAATGTTCCAGTTTTGTTAAAAAATTGGACAAACTTGACATTAACGCTTGTCACCAGTATCCACCACCAAGAAACCTTTTTTAAGAAGTTATAGTTCCTGGACCCACGCCAATTTTATGTAATGATTACCACTATCCATACCTATCCTTGACGAGTCCGAAAACTTTTGCCCTGCTATTTTCCTCGATTTGGTCGATTTTTTGTTCGACAAGCTCCGAAAAATGCCAATTTCCCGCGATCTTGTAAATTTGCTACCACAATTTTTTCAAAAAAACTCCTCGGTCAACATATTAACGGTTGTAACACCTCGTTAACATCTAGTAAAATCAATAAAATCAAACCCTCCTGCTCCTTGAGTTCATTCTTTTTATGGTTAAACACTAAAAAATGTCAGTAAAATTCTAATTTGGGTGAGGGTGCAATAAAGAGATATTTTTTAATTTCTGACAGGTAGTAGCTCACATAGCAGTAGTACCTGCTACCCAGTCCAAATTTTTTAAAAACGTTTGGTTTTTAAAGTTTGAAGAGGTTTCAGTATAAACCTATTTTTAAAGGAAAATGCTGACTCATGACACCTTCCTACGATAATTTGATTTAAGATTTCATGACGCACTTTTATGCTTCACACAAAATTGTGAAACATCGGCGTTCTTCATATATTAAAATTATTTGCTCCCAAAAGAGATTTTTTTTATTTTTCCAAAAAGAACGAGAACATCTTTGCAAAAATTGTCAGATTTTATTGCATTGCTTTAAAATTTATATCGTCAGATATATATGAATTTTATACATATGAAAAAACAAAAAATACTACGGATATAACAGAATTTTTTTTTTCATTTTCTTTCGTTCCAATTTGTACGCGAAAAGAAAAATGTTTCGTTTGTTTTGATTTAAGATTTTTATATTTTCCACATAATTTTTAATATTCTCATTTTTTTTCATTCGATTTCAGTTTTGTGTATTTTTATTTTAAGTTGTCTCTTGGAAGAAAGGAAATGAAATATGAAAATGTTTGTATTGTTTGACACAATTTGTTGTGTGAGAAATTGATTTTTTTGTGTTGGATTAGGTGTTTTCGGTTGATGCATTTTTTGTGGTGGTGTGTTAAATGGTTAAGGGATTTAAATTGAGCGATGTGACTTTTGTTGCGATTGATAAAATTTGCAGAAATTTTCAGAATAATTTTTCAATGCACATCCTTCAAAACTTATATAATCATATTCATCATCTTGTTTCCAAACTTTTAAAACTTTAAAATTTATCAAATTTATTTTGAAATTTTAATTCAAAAAGCTTTAACGTCAATATCAATAAAAACTAAGAACTTTTGAAAAAAAAAACTCAATTCAAAATCAAACTATTCAATTTATAATCCAATTTCAAAACCAAATCAATTTTGATCATTAATTAATTCTCCTAAAAACTTATTAGAAATCTCTTCCATCAACTCAATTTAAAAGGAGCAAAAAAATACAGAAAATTTAAAAATCCTTAAAAGTTGTCAATTCAAAACATACC